>JAREIS010002014.1:0-14475 GCA_030060385.1 Muscicapa striata striata | reverse complement strand
TTCTTAATACCACTTTGGAGGAAGACATTTTATCTACAGCAGGAGCTAAGGTTCTAAGTGGTGGCGTCTTTAGTCTGGGAGAAATCCTGATTCTTTCGGAATTTTAACTGTCAGACACCCAGTCTCGGGCCAATTGCCCTTGCTACGAACATGGGCCATTTTCCCTCTGAAAAAAACCACACCCTCCCAGTTTCTTAATAGCAGTTTGGAGGTAGTGTTGGTCTCTCCAATAGTAGCCAGGATTCTAAGTGGTAGGATCTTTAATCTGGGAGAAATCCTGATCCATTTGGAATTTTAGCTGTCAGACGCCCAGTCTCAGGCCAATTATCCTGGATATGACCACTGGCCATTTTCCCTCTGAAAAAAAACACACCCTCCCAGTTTCTCAAAAGCAGTTTTTAGGAAGTCATTGTATCTCCACAAGTAGCCAGGATTCTAAGGGGTGGCATCTTTAGTCTGGGAGAAATCCTGATCATTTCGGAATTTTAACTGTCAGACACCCAGTCCCAGGCCAAGGTCCCTGGATAAGAATATGGGCCATTTTCCCTCTGAAAAAAACCACACCCTCCCAGCTTCTTTATACCAGTTTGGAGGTAGCGTTGGACACACCAATAGTAGCCAGGGTTCTCAGTGGTGGCATGTTTAGTCTGGGAGAAATCCTGATCCATTCTGAATTTTAGCTGTCAGACGCCCAGTCTCAGGCCAATTACCCTGGATACAATCATTGGCCAATTTCCCTCTGAAAAAAACCACACCCTCCCAGTTTCTTAATAGCAGTTAGGAGGAAGACATTTTATCTGCAGCAGGAGCTAAGGTTCTAAGGGGTGGCATTTTTAGTCTGGGAGAAATCCTTATCCTTTCGGAATTTTAATTATCAGACACCCAGTCGCAAGCCAAGGTCCCTGGATAAGAACATGGGCCATTTTCCCTCTGAAAAAAACCACACCCTCCTAGTTTCTTAACACCAGTTTGGAGGTAGTGTTGGTCTCTCCAAAAGTAACCAGGCTTCTAACTGCTGGCATTTTTAGTCTGCGAGAAAACATTAGGTTTGGAATTTTAGCAGGCCGAAGCCCAGTCTCAGGACCATGCCCCTGCATGCAACGAAGGGCCTATTTCGCTGTGAAATAAAGATCACTTCACCACTTTTGTAATATCCATTTAGAGGAGACTTTTGGCACTCCATGAACAGCCAGGGTTCTCAGTGGTGGCAGTATTAGTATGGGAGAAATCCTGATTCCTTCGGAATTTGAGGTTTCAGACGACCAGTCTCAGGCCAAGGGCCCTAGATATGAACATTGGCAATTTTCCCTCTGAAAAAAACCACACCCTCCCAGTTTCTTAATACCATTTAGGAGGAAGATACAGTCTCTTCAAAAGTAGCCAGGGTTCTAACTGGTGGCATCTTTAGTCTAGGAGAAATCCTGATCCCTTCGGAATTTGAGCTGTCAGACATCCAGTGTCAGGCCATGGTCCCTGGAAAGGAACATTGACCATTTTCCCTCTGAAAAAAAACCACACCCTCCCAGTTTCTTAATACCAGTTTGGAGGTAGTGTTGGTCTCTCCAATATTAGCCAGGATTCTAAGTGGTGGGATCTTTAATCTGGGAGAAATCTTGATCCCTTCGGAATTTTAGCTGTCAGACGCCCAGTCTCAGGCCAATTATCCTGGATATGAACACTGGCCATTTTCCCTCGGAAAAAAAAGGCACCCTCAGTGTTTCTTAAAAGCAAATTTTATTAAAACTTTGTATCTCCAAAAGTAGCCAGGATTCTAAGTGGTGGCATCTTTAGTCTGGGAGAAATCCTGATCATTTCGGAATTTTAGATGTCAGACACCCAGTCCCAGGCCAAGGTCCCTGGATAAGAATATGGGGCATTTTCCCTCTGAAAAAAACCACACCCTCCCAGCTTCTTTATACCAGTTTGGAGGTAGTGTTGGACACTCCAATAGTAGCCAGGGTTCTCAGTGGTGGCATCTTTAGTCTGGGAGAAATCCTGATCCATTCCGAATTTTAGCTGTCAGACGCCCAGTCTCAGGCCAATTACCCTGGATACAATCATTGGCCAATTTCCCTCTGAAAAAAACCACACCCTCCCAGTTTCTTAATAGCAGTTAGGAGGAAGACATTTTATCTGCAGCAGGAGCTAAGGTTCTAAGGGGTGGCATTTTTAGTCCGGGAGAAATCCTAATCCTTTCGGAATTTTAATTATCAGACACCCAGTCGCAAGCCAAGGTCCCTGGATAAGAACATGGGCCATTTTCCCTCTGAAAAAAACCACACCCTCCTAGTTTCTTAATACCAGTTTGGAGGTAGTGTTGGTCTCTCCAAAAGTAACCAGGCTTCTAACTGCTGGCATTTTTAGTCTGCGAGAAAACATTAGGTTTGGAATTTTAGCAGGCCGAAGCCCAGTCTCAGGACCATGCCCCTGCATGCAACGAAGGGCCTATTTCGCTGTGAAATAAAGATCACTTCACCACTTTTGTAATATCCATTTAGAGGAGACTTTTGGCACTCCATGAACAGCCAGGGTTCTCAGTGGTGGCAGTATTAGTATGGGAGAAATCCTGATTCCTTCGGAATTTGAGGTTTCAGACGACCAGTCTCAGGCCAAGGGCCCTGGATATGAACATTGGCAATTTTCCCTCTGAAAAAAACCACACCCTCCCAGTTTCTTAATACCATTTAGGAGGAAGATTCAGTCTCTTCAAAAGTAGCCAGGGTTCTAACTGGTGGCATCTTTAGTCTAGGAGAAATCCTGATCCATTCGGAATTTGAGCTGTCAGACGCCCAGTCTCAGCCCAAGGTCCCTGGAAAGGACATTGACCATTTTCCCTCTGAAAAAAAACCACACCCTCCCAGTTTCTTAATACCAGTTTGGAGGTAGTGTTGGTCTCTCCAATATTAGCCAGGATTCTAAGTGGTGGGATCTTTAATCTGGGAGAAATCTTGATCCCTTCGGAATTTTAGCTGTCAGACGCCCAGTCTCAGGCCAATTATCCTGGATATGAACACTGGCCATTTTCCCTCGGAAAAAAAAGGCACCCTCAGTGTTTCTTAAAAGCAAATTTTATTAAAACTTTGTATCTCCAAAAGTAGCCAGGATTCTAAGTGGTGGCATCTTTAGTCTGGGAGAAATCCTGATCATTTCGGAATTTTAGATGTCAGACACCCAGTCCCAGGCCAAGGTCCCTGGATAAGAATATGGGGCATTTTCCCTCTGAAAAAAACCACACCCTCCCAGCTTCTTTATACCAGTTTGGAGGTAGTGTTGGACACTCCAATAGTAGCCAGGGTTCTCAGTGGTGGCATCTTTAGTCTGGGAGAAATCCTGATCCATTCCGAATTTTAGCTGTCAGACGCCCAGTCTCAGGCCAATTACCCTGGATACAATCATTGGCCGATTTCCCTCTGAAAAAAACCACACCCTCCCAGTTTCTTTATACATGTGTGGAGGTAGTGTTGGTCACTCCAAAGTAGCCAGGGTAATCATGGTTCTCCCATCATCAATCTGGTAGATATCCTGATCCCTTCGGAATTTTAGATTTCAGACGACCAGTCCCAGGCCCATTGCCTTGGACACGAACATAGGCCATTTTCCCTCTGAAAAAAAACACACCCTCCCAGTTTCTTAATACCAGTTTGGAGGAAGACATTTTATCTACAGCAGGAGCTAAGGTTCAAAGTGGTGGCGTCTTTAGTCTGGGAGAAATCCTGATCCTTTCGGAATTTTAACTGTCAGACACCCAGTCTCAGGCCAATTGCCCTTGCTACGAACATGGGCCATTTTCCCTCTGAAAAAAACCACACCCTCCTAGTTTCTTAATACCAGTTTGGAGGTAGTGTTGGTCTCTCCAAAAGTAACCAGGCTTCTAACTGCTGGCATTTTTAGTCTGCGAGAAAACATTAGGTTTGGAATTTTAGCAGGCCGAAGCCCAGTCTCAGGACCATGCCCCTGCATGCAACGAAGGGCCTATTTCTCTGTGAAATAAAGATCACTTCACCACTTTTGTAATATCCATTTAGAGGAAGTTTTTGGCACTCCATGAACAGCCAGGGTTCTCAGTGGTGGCACTATTAGTCTGGGAGAAATCCTGATTCCTTCGGAATTTGAGGTTTCAGACGACCAGTCTCAGGCCAAGGGCCCTGGATATGAACATAGGCAATTTTCCCTGTAAAAAAAACCACACCCTCCCAGTTTCTTAATACCATTTAGGAGGAAGATACAGTCTGTTCAAAACTAGCCAGGGTTGTAACTGGTGGCATCTTTAATCTAGGAGAAATCCTGATCCATTCGGAATTTGAGCTGTCAAACACCCAGTCTCAGGCCAAGGTCCCTGGATAAGAACACATGCCATTTTGCCTCTGAAAAAACGCACACCCTCCCAGTTTCTTTATGCATGTTTGGAGGTAGTGTTGGTCACTCCAAAGTAGCCCGGGTTCTCATGGCTCTCCCATCAACAATCTGGTAGATATCCTGATCCCTTCGGAATTTTAGATTTCAGACGACCAGTCCCAGGCCCATTGCCTTGGACACGAACATAGGCCATTTTCGCTCTGAAAAAAACCACACCCTCCCAGTTTCTTAATACCAGTTTGGAGGAAGACATTTTATCTACAGCAGGAGCTAAGGTTCTAAGTGGTGGCGTCTTTAGTCTGGGAGAAATCCTGATTCTTTCGGAATTTTAACTGTCAGACACCCAGTCGCAGGCCAATTGCCCTTGCTACGAACATGGGCCATTTTCCCTCTGAAAAAAGCCACACCCTCCCAGTTTCTTAATACCAGTTTGGAGGTAGTGTTGGTCTCTCCAATAGTAGCCAGGATTCTAAGTGGTAGGATCTTTAATCTGGGAGAAATCCTGATCCATTTGGAATTTTAGCTGTCAGACGCCCAGTCTCAGGCCAATTATCCTGGATATGAACACTGGCCGTTTTCCCTCGGAAAAAAAACACACCCTCCCAGTTTCTCAAAAGCAGTTTTTAGGAAGTCATTGTATCTCCAAAAGTAGCCAGGATTCTATGGGGTGGCATCTTTAGTCTGGGAGAAATCCTGATACAGTCCGAATTTTAGCTGTCAGACACCGGGTCTCAGGCCAAGGTCCCCGGATAAGAACATGGGCAATTTTCCCTCTGAAAAAAACCACACCCTCCCAGTTTCTTCATACCAGTTTGGAGGTAGTGTTGGACACTCCAATAGTAGCCAGGATTCTGACTGGTGGCATCTTAGGTCTGCGAGAAATCCTGATCCAGTCCGAATTTTCGCTGTCAGACGCCCAGTCTCAGGCCAATTACCCTGGATACAATCATTGGCCAATTTCCCTCTGAAAAAAACCACACCCTCCCAGTTTCTTAATACCAGTTAGGAGGAAGACATTTTATCTGTAGCAGGAGCTAAGGTTCTAAGGGGTGGCATTTTTAGTCTGGGAGAAATGCTAATCCTTTCGGAATTTAAACTCTCAGATACCCAGTCGCAGGCCAAGGTCCCTGGATAAGAACATGGGCCATTTTCCCTCTGAAAAAAACCACACCCTCCTAGTTTCTTAATACCAGTTTGGAGGTAGTGTTGGTCTCTCCAAAAGTAACCAGGCTTCTAACTGCTGGCATTTTTAGTCTGCGAGAAAACATTAGGTTTGGAATTTTAGCAGGCCGAAGCCCAGTCTCAGGACCATGCCCCTGCATGCAACGAAGGGCCTATTTCTCTGTGAAATAAAGATCACTTCACCACTTTTGTAATATCCATTTAGAGGAGGCTTTTGGCACTCCATGAACAGCCAGGGTTCTCAGTGGTGGCACTATTAGTCTGGGAGAAATCCTGATTCCTTCGGAATTTGAGGTTTCAGACGACCAGTCTCAGGCCAAGGGCCCTGGATATGAACATTTGCAATTTTCCCTCTGAAAAAAACCACACCCTCCCAGTTTCTTAATACCATTTGGGAGGAAGATTCAGTCTCTTCAAAAGTAGCCAGGGTTCTAACTGGTGGCATCTTTAGTCTAGGAGAAATCCTGATCCATTCGGAATTTGAGCTGTCAGACGCCAGTCTCAGGCCAAGGTCCCTGGAAAGGACATTGACCATTTTCCCTCTGAAAAAAAAACAACACCCTCCCAGTTTCTTAATACCAGTTTGGAGGTAGTGTTGGTCTCTCCAATATTAGCCAGGATTCTAAGTGGTGGGATCTTTAATCTGGGAGAAATCTTGATCCCTTTGGAATTTTAGCTGTCAGACGCCCAGTCTCAGGCCAATTATCCTGGATATGAACACTGGCCATTTTCCCTCTGAAAAAAAACACACCCTCCTAGTTTCTTAAAAACAGTTTTTAGGAATACATTGTATCTCCAAAAGTAGCCAGGATTCTAAGTGGTGGCATCTTTAGTCTGGGAGAAATCCTGATCATTTCGGAATTTTAGATGTCAGACACCCAGTCTCAGGCCAAGGTCCCTGGATAAGAACACATGCCATTTTCCCTCTGAAAAAACGCACACCCTCCCAGTTTCTTTATGCATGTTTGGAGGTAGTGTTGGTCACTCCAAAGTAGCCAGGGTTCTCATGGTTCTCCCATCATCAATCTGGTAGATATCCTGATCCCTTCGGAATTTTAGATTTCAGACGACCAGTCCCAGGCCCATTGCCTTGGACACGAACATAGGCCATTTTCGCTCTGAAAAAAACCACACCCTCCCAGTTTCTTAATACCAGTTTGGAGGAAGACATTTTATCTACAGCAGGAGCTAAGGTTCTAAGGGGTGGCGTCTTTAGTCTGGGAGAAATACTGATTCTTTCGGAATTTTAACTGTCAGACACCCAGTCCCAGGCCAATTGCCCTTGCTACGAACATGGGCCATTTTCCCTCTGAAAAAAACCACACCCTCCCAGTTTCTTAATACCAGTTTGGAGGTAGTGTTGGTCTCTCCAATAGTAGCCAGGATTCTAAGTGGTGGGATCTTTAATCTGGGAGAAATCCTGATCCCTTCAGAATTTTAGCTGTCAGACGCCCAGTCTCAGGCCAATTATCCTGGATATGAACACTGGCCATTTTCCCTCTGAAAAAAAACACACCCTCCCAGTTTCTCAAAAGCAGTTTTTAGGAAGTCATTGTATCTCCAAAAGTAGCCAGGATTCTAAGGGGTGGCATCTTAGTCTGGGAGAAATCCTGATCATTTCGGAATTTTAGCTGTCAGACACCCAGTCTCAGGCCAAGGTCCCTGGATAAGAACATGGGCCATTTTCCCTCTGAAAAAAACCACACCCTCCCAGTTTCTTTATACCAGTTTGGAGGTAGTGTTGGACACTCCAATAGTAGCCAGGGTTCTGAGTGGTGGCATCTTTAGTCTGCGAGAAATCCTGATCCAGTCCGAATTTTAGCTGTCAGACGCCCAGTCTCAGGCCAATTACCCTGGATACAATCATTGGCCAATTTCCCTCTGAAAAAAACCACACCCTCCCAGTTTCTTAATACCAGTTTGGAGGAAGACATTTTATCTGCAGCAGGAGCTAAGGTTCTAAGGGGTGGCATTTTTAGTCTGGGAGAAATCCTGATCCTTTCGGAATTTTAACTGTCAGACACCCGGTCTCAGGCCAATTGCCCTTGCTACGAACATGGGCCATTTTCCCTCTGAAAAAAACCACACCCTCCTAGTTTCTTAATACCACTTTGGAGGTAGTGTTGGTCTCTCCAAAAGTAACCAGGCTTCTAACTGCTGGCATTTTTAGTCTGCGAGAAAACATTAGGTTTGGAATTTTAGCAGGCCGAAGCCCAGTCTCAGGACCATGCCCCTGCATGCAACGAAGGGCCTATTTCTCTGTGAAATAAAGATCACTTCACCACTTTTGTAATATCCATTTAGAGGAGGCTTTTGGCACTCCATGAACAGCCAGGGTTCTCAGTGGTGGCACTATTAGTCTGGGAGAAATCCTGATTCCTTCGGAATTTGAGGTTTCAGACGACCAGTCTCAGGCCAAGGGCCCTGGATATGAACATTGGCAATTTTCCCTCTGAAAAAAACCACACCCTCCCAGTTTCTTAATACCATTTAGGAGGAAGATACAGTCTCTTCAAAAGTAGCCAGGGTTCTAACTGGTGGCATCTTTAGTCTAGGAGAAATCCTGATCCATTCGGAATTTGAGCTGTCAGACGCCCAGTCTCAGGCCAAGGTCCCTGGAAAGGAACATTGACCATTTTCCCTCTGAAAAAAAACCACACCCTCCCAGTTTCTTAATACCAGTTTGGAGGTAGTGTTGGTCTCTCCAATATTAGCCAGGATTCTAAGTGGTGGGATCTTTAATCTGGGAGAAATCTTGATCCCTTTGGAATTTTAGCTGTCAGACGCCCAGTCTCAGGCCAATTATCCTGGATATGAACACTGGCCATTTTCCCTCTGAAAAAAAAACACACCCTCCCAGTTTCTTAAAAGCAGTTTTTAGGAATACATTGTATCTCCAAAAGTAGCCAGGATTCTAAGTGGTGGCATCTTTAGTCTGGGAGAAATCCTGATCATTTCGGAATTTTAGATGTCAGACACCAGTCTCAGGCCAAGGTCCCTGGATAAGAACACATGCCATTTTCCCTCTGAGAAAACGCACACCCTCCCAGTTTCTTTATACATGTTTGGAGGTAGTGTTGGTCACTCCAAAGTAGCCAGGGTTCTCATGGTTCTCCCATCATCAATCTGGTAGATATCCTGATCCCTTCGGAATTTTAGATTTCAGACGACCAGTCCCAGGCCCATTGCCTTGGACACGAACATAGGCCATTTTCGCTCTGAAAAAAACCACACCCTCCCAGTTTCTTAATACCAGTTTGGAGGAAGACATTTTATCTACAGCAGGAGCTAAGGTTCTAAGTGGTGGCGTCTTTAGTCTGGGAGAAATCCTGATTCTTTCGGAATTTTAACTGTCAGACACCCAGTCTCAGGCCAATTGCCCTTGCTACGAACATGGGCCATTTTCCTCTGAAAAACCACACCCTCCCAGTTTCTAAATAAAGATCACTTCACCACTTTTGTAATATCCATTTAGAGGAGGCTTTTGGCACTCCATGAACAGCCAGGGTTCTCAGTGGTGGCACTACTAGTCTAGGAGAAATCTGGATTCCTTCGGATCTTGAGGTTTCAGACGACCAGTCTCAGGCCAAGGGCCCTGGATATGAACATTGGCAATTTTCCCTCTGAAAAAAACCACACCCTCCCAGTTTCTTAATACCATTTAGGAGGAAGATACAGTCTCTTCAAAAGTAGCCAGGGTTCTAACTGGTGGCATCTTTAGTCTAGGAGAAATCCTGATCCATTCGGAATTTGAGCTGTCAGACGCCCAGTCTCAGGCCAAGGTCCCTGGATAAGAACACATGCCATTTTCCCTCTGAAAAAACGCACACCCTCCCAATTTCTTTATGCATGTTTGGAGGTAGTGTTGGTCACTCCAATAGTAGCCAGGGTTCTCATGGTTCTCCCATCAACAATCTGGTAGATATCCTGATCCCTTCGGAATTTTAGATTTCAGACGACCAGTCCCAGGCCCATTGCCTTGGACACGAACATAGGCCATTTTCGCTCTGAAAAAAACCACACCCTCCCAGTTTCCTAATACCAGTTTGGAGGAAGACATTTTATCTACAGCAGGAGCTACGGTTCTAAGTGGTGGCGTCTTTAGTCTGGGAGAAATCCTGATTCTTTCGGAATTTTAACTGTCAGACACCCAGTCGCAGGCCAATTGCCCTTGCTACGAACATGGGCCATTTTCCCTCTGAAAAAAGCCACACCCTCCCAGTTTCTTAATACCAGTTTGGAGGTAGTGTTGGACACTCCAATAGTAGCCAGGGTTCTCAGTGGTGGCATCTTTAGTCTAAGAGAAATCCTGATCCATTCCGAATTTTAGCTGTCAGACGCCCAGTCTCAGGCCAATTACTCAGGATACGATCATTGGCCAATTTCCCGCTGGAAAAAACCACACCCTCCCAGTTTCTTAATACCAATTTGGAGGAAGACATTTTATCTGCAGCAGGAGCTAAGGTTCTAAGGGGTGGCGTCTTTAGTCTGGGCGAAATCCTGATTCTTTCGGAATTTTAACTGTCAGACACCCAGTCGCAGGCCAATTGCCCTTGCTACGAACATGGGCCATTTTCCCTCTGAAAAAAAACACACCCTCCTAGTTTCTTAATACCAGTTTGGAGGTAGTGTTGGTCTCTCCAAAAGTAACCAGGCTTCTAAGTGCTGGCATTTTTAGTCTGCGAGAAAACATTAGGTTTGGAATTTTTGCAGGCCGAAGCCCAGTCCCAGGATCATGCCCCTGCATGCAACGAAGGGCCTATTTCTCTGTGAAATAAAGATCACTTCACCACTTTTGTAATATCCATTTAGAGGAGGCTTTTGGCACTTCATGAACAGCCAGGGTTCTCAGTGGTGGCAGTATTAGTCTGGGAGAAATCCTGATTCCTTCGGAATTTGAGGTTGCAGACGACCAGTCTCAGGCCAAGGGCCCTGGATATGAACATTGGCAATATTCCCTCTGTGTAAAACCACACCCTCCCAGTTTCTTAATACCATTTAGGAGGAAGATACAGTCTCTTCAAAAGTAGCCAGCGTTTTAACTGGTGGCATTTTTAGTCTAAGAGAAATCCTATTCCCTTCGGAATGTGAGCTGTCAGACGCCCAGTCTCATGCCAGTAATCCTGGATATGAACACTGGCCATATTCCCTCTGAAAAAAAACACACGCTCCCAGATTCTTAAAAACAGTTTTTAGGAATACATTGTATCTCCAAAAGTAGCCAGGATTCTAAGTGGTGGCATCTTTAGTCTGGGAGAAATCCTGATCATTTCGGAATTTTAGATGTCAGACACCCAGTCTCAGGCCAAGGGCCCTTGATATGAACATTGGCAATTTTCCCTCTGAAAAAAACCACACCCTCCCAGTTTCTTAATACCATTTAGGAGGAAGATACAGTCTCTTCAAAAGTAGCCAGGGTTCTAACTGGTGGCATCTTTAGTCTAGGAGAAATCCTGATCCATTCGGAATTTGAGCTGTCAGACGCCCAGTCTCTGGCCAAGGTGCCTGGAAAGGAACATTGACCAATTTCCCTCTGAAAAAAACCACACCCTCCCAGTTTCTTAATACCAGTTTGGAGGAAGATACAGTCTCTTCAAAAGTAGCCAGGGTTCTAACTGGTGGCATCTTTAGTCTAGGAGAAATCCTGATCCCTTCGGAATTTTAGCTGTCAGAACCCCAGTCTCAGGCCAATTATCCTGGATATGAACACTGGCCATTTTCCCTCGGAAAAAAACCACACCCTCCCAGTTTCTTAAAAGCAGTTTTTAGGAAGTCATTGTATCTCCAAAAGTAGCCAGGATTCTAAGTGGTGGCATCTTTAGTCTGGGAGAAATTCTGATCATTTCGGAATTTTAGATGTCAGACACCCAGTCTCAGGCCAAGGTCCCTGGATAAGTTCATGGGCCATTTTCCCTCTGAAAAAAACCACACCCTCCCAGTTCCTTTATACCAGTTTGGAGGTAGTGTTGGTCACTCCAATAGTAGCCAGGGTTCTCAGTGGTGGCATCTTTAGTCTGGGAGAAATCCTGATCCATTCCGAATTTTAGCTGTCAGACGCCCAGTCTCAGGCCAATTACCCTGGATACGATCATTGGCCAATTTCCCTCTGAAAAAAACCACACCCTCCCAGTTTCTTAATAGCAGTTTTGAGGAAGACATTTTATCTGCAACAGGAGCTAAGGTTCTAAGGGGTGGCATCTTTAGTCTGGGAGAAATCCTGATCCTTTCGGAATTTTAACTGTCAGACACCCAGTCTCAGGCAAATTGCCCTTGCTACGAACATGGACCATTTTCCCTCTGAAAAAAACCACACCCTCCTAGTTTCTTAATACCACTTTGGAGGTAGTGTTTGTCTCTCCAAAAGTAACCTGGCTTCTAACTGCTGGCATTTTTAGTCTGCGAGAAAACATTAAGTTTGGAATTTTAGCACGCTGAAGCCCAGTCTCAGGACCATGCCCCTGCATGCAACGAAGGGCCTATTTCTCTGTGAAATAAAGATCACTTCACCACTTTTGTAATATCCATTTAGAGGAGGCTTTTGGCACTCCATGAACAGCCAGGGTTCTCAGTGGTGGCAGTATTAGTCTGCGAGAAATCCTGATTCCTTCGGAATTTGAGGTTTCAGACGACCGGTCTCAGGCCAAGGGCCCTGGATATGAACATTGGCAATTTTCCCTCTGAAAAAAACCACACCCTCCCAGTTTCTTAATACCATTTAGGAGGAAGATACAGTCTCTTCAAAAGTAGCCAGGGTTCCAACTGGTGACATCTTTAGTCTAGGAGAAATCCTGATCCATTCTGAATTTGAGCTGTCAGACGCCCAGTCTCAGGACAAGGTCCCTGGAATGGAACATTGACCAATTTCCCTCTGAAAAAAACCACACCCTCCCAGTTTCTAATAAAAGTTTGGAGGTAGTGTTGGTCTCTCCAATAGTAGCCAGGATTCTAAGTGGTGGGATCTTTAATCTGGGAGAAATCTTGATCCCTTCGGAATTTTAACTGTCAGACGCCCCGTCTCAGGCCAATTATCCTGGATATGAACACTGGCCATTTTCCCTCGGAAAAAAACCACACCCTCCCAGTTTCTTAAAAGCAGTTTTTAGGAAGTCATTGTATCTCCAAAAGTAGCCAGGATTCTAAGTGGTGGCATCTTTAGTCTGGGAGAAATTCTGATCATTTCGGAATTTTAGATGTCAGACACCCAGTCTCAGGCCAAGGTCCCTGGATAAGTTCATGGGCCATTTTCCCTCTGAAAAAAACCACACCCTCCCAGTTCCTTTATACCAGTTTGGAGGTAGTGTTGGTCACTCCAATAGTAGCCAGGGTTCTCAGTGGTGGCATCTTTAGTCTGGGAGAAATCCTGATCCATTCCGAATTTTAGCTGTCAGACGCCCAGTCTCAGGCCAATTACCGTGGATACGATCATTGGCCAATTTCCCGCTGAAAAAAACCACACCCTCCCAGTTTCTTAATAGCAGTTTTGAGGAAGACATTTTATCTGCAACAGGAGCTAAGGTTCTAAGGGGTGGCATCTTTAGTCTGGGAGAAATCCTGACCCTTTCGGAATTTTAACTGTCAGACACCCAGTCTCAGGCAAATTGCCCTTGCTACGAACATGGACCATTTTCCCTCTGAAAAAAACCACACCCTCCTAGTTTCTTAATACCACTTTGGAGGTAGTGTTGGTCTCTCCAAAAGTAACCTGGCTTCTAACTGCTGGCATTTTTAGTCTGCGAGAAAACATTAAGTTTGGAATTTTAGCACGCTGAAGCCCAGTCTCAGGACCATGCCCCTGCATGCAACGAAGGGCCTATTTCTCTGTGAAATAAAGATCACTTCACCACTTTTGTAATATCCATTTAGAGGAGGCTTTTGGCACTCCATGAACAGCCAGGGTTCTCAGTGGTGGCAGTATTAGTCTGCGAGAAATCCTGATTCCTTCGGAATTTGAGGTTTCAGACGACCGGTCTCAGGCCAAGGGCCCTGGATATGAACATTGGCAATTTTCCCTCTGAAAAAAACCACACCCTCCCAGTTTCTTAATACCATTTAGGAGGAAGATACAGTCTCTTCAAAAGTAGCCAGGGTTCCAACTGGTGACATCTTTAGTCTAGGAGAAATCCTGATCCATTCTGAATTTGAGCTGTCAGACGCCCAGTCTCAGGACAAGGTCCCTGGAATGGAACATTGACCAATTTCCTCTGAAAAACCACACCCTCCAGTTTCTAATAAAAGTTTGGAGGTAGTGTTGGTCTCTCCAATAGTAGCCAGGATTCTAAGTGGTGGGATCTTTAATCTGGGAGAAATCTTGATCCCTTCGGAATTTTAACTGTCAGACGCCCCGTCTCAGGCCAATTATCCTGGATATGACACTGGCCATTTTCCCTCGGAAAAAAAACACACCCTCCCAGTTTCTTAAAAGCAGTTTTTAGGAAAACATTTTATCTCCAAAAGTAGCCAGGATTCTAAGTGGTGGCATCTTTTGTCTGGGAGAAATCCTGATCATTTCGGAATTTTAGATGTCAGACACCCAGTCTCAGGCCAAGGTCCCTGGATAAGAACACATGCCATTTTCCCTCTGAAAAAACGCACACTGTTATAAATAAACACAATGGGCCTTAAAAGCCAATTATGTAGCCAATTTATTATTACAGAAAAGAGTAAGCAAAGATGCAGCGCTGGGCGACGGGGGGGGTCGCTGCCTTCCCCAAATCCACCGCCGCACCGACTGTGTTCCGGATTCCTCCTTTTTAGTGTCTCCGCTCTCTCTGCCAGGTCATCCTTCTGGCCACTTTGCGCTTGCTCCGTCAGTTGCTAGGGGTCTTTTCCTGCCTCCTGGTGGTTTTTGATGAGGGTTCATCGCGGTCTTTTTGGCGTCTTTTTCCTTAAACCTAGCGCTGTAATTATCTATAAGCATTTTTTGAACATGCAAGCAAA
>JAREIS010002013.1:0-17675 GCA_030060385.1 Muscicapa striata striata | reverse complement strand
GGGTGTGGTTTTTACAGAGGGAAAATGCCAATGTTCATATCCAGGGCGCTTGGCATGAGACTGGGCGTCCGAAACCTCAAATTCCGAAGCAATCTGGATTTCTCCCAGACTAAAAATGCCACCACTGAGAACCCTGGCTGTTCATGGAGTGCCAAAAGCCTCCTCTAAATGAGTATTACAAAAGTGGTGAAGTGATCTTTATTTCACAGAGAAATAGGCCCTTCTTTGCATGCAGGGGCATGGTCCTCAGACTGGGCTTCGGCCTGCTAAAATTCCAAACCTAATGTTTTCTCCCAGACTAAAGATGCCAGCAGTTTGAAGCCTGGCTACTTTTGGAGAGACCAACACTACCTCCAAACTGGTATTAAGAAACTTGGAGGGTATGGTTTTTTTCAGAGGGAAAATGTCCAGTGATCGTAGCCAGGGCATTTGGGATGAGACTGGGCGTCTGACACCTATAATTCGGAAGGGATCATGATTGCTCCCAGACTAAAGATGCAACCTCTTGGAACCTTTGCTGCTTTTGAAGAGACTGTATCTTCCTCCAAAATGGTACTAAGAAACTGGGAGGGTGTGGTTTTTACAGAGGGAAAATGGCCAATATTCATATGCAGGGCCCTTGCCCTGAGACTGGGCGTCTGAAACCACAAATTCCAAAGGAATCAGGATTTCTCCCAGACTAAAAATGCCACGACTTAGAATCCTGGCTACTTCTGGAGAGACAATGTCTTCCTCCAAACTTGTATTAAGAAACTGGGAGGGTGTGGTTTTTTTCAGAGGAAAATGTCCAGTGTTCGTTTCCAGGGCCCTTGACCTGAGACGGGACGTTTCACAGCTCAAATTCCGAATGGATCGGGATTTCTCCCAGACTAAAGATGCCACCAGTTAGAACCCTGGCTACTTTTGGAGAGACGGTATCTTCCTCCTAAATGGTATTAAGAAACTGGGAGGGTGTGGTTTTTTACAGATGGAAAATGGCCAATGTTCATATCCAGGGCCCTTGGCCGGAGACAGGCCGTCTGAAACCTCAAATTCCGAATGGATCAGGATTTCTCCCAGACTAAAAATGCCACCACTGAGAACCCTGGCTGTTCATGGAGTGCCAAAAGCCTCCTCTAAATGGATATTAAAAAAGAGGTGAAGTGATCTTTATTTCACAGAGAAATAGGCCCTTCATTGCATGCAGGGGCATGTTCCTGAGACTGGGCTTCGGCCTGCTAAAATTCCAAACCTAATGTTTTCTCCCAGACTAAAGGTGCCAGCAGTTAGAATCCTGGCGACTTTTGGAGAGACAAACACTACCTCCATACAGGTATTAAAAACTGGGAGGGTATGGTTTTTTTCAGAGGGAAAATTGCCCATGTTCGTAGCCAGGGCAATGGGCCTGAAACTGGGCATCTGAAACCTCAGATTCCGAAGCAATCAGAATTTCTCCCAAACTAAACATGCCACCGTATATAAACCTGGCTACTTTTGGAGAGCCTGTATCTTCCTCCTAAATGGTATTAAGAAACTGGGAGGGTGTGGTTTTTTTCAGAGGAAAATGTCCAGTGTTCGTGTTGAGGGCAATGGGCCTGAGACTGGTCGTCTGAAACCTCAAATTCCGAAGGGATCAGAATTTCTCCCAGACTAAAGATGCCACCACTGAGAACCCTGGCTACTTTCAGAGAGACAGTATCTTCCTCCTAAATGGTATTAAGAAACTGGGAGGTTGTGTTTTTTTTACAGAGGGAAAATGGCCAATGTTCATATCCAGGGTGCTTGGCAGGAGACAGGGCGTCCGAAACCTCGAATTCTGAATGGATCAGGATTTCTCCCAGACTAAAAATGCCACCACTTAGAATCCTGGCTACTTTTGGAGAGACAATGTCTTCCTCCAAACTGTTATTAAGAAACTGGGAGGGTGTGTTTGTTTTCAGAGTAAAATGTCCAGTGTTCGTTTCCAGGGCCCTTGACCTGAGACGGGATGTTTCACAGCTCAAATTCCGAAGGGATCACGATTTCTCCCAGACTAAAGATGCCACCAGTTATAACCCTAGCTACTTTTGGAGAGACGGTATCTTCCTCCTAAATGGTATTAAGAAACTGGGAGAGTGTGGTTTTTTACAGAGGGAAAATGGCCAATGTTCATATCCAGGGCCCTTGGCCGGAGACAGGCCGTCTGAAACCTCAAATTCCGAATGGATCAGGATTTCTCCCAGACTAAAAATGCCACCACTGAGAACCCTGGCTGTTCATGGAGTGCCAAAAGCCTCCTCTAAATGGATATTACAAAAGTGGTGAAGTGATCTTTATTTCACGGAGAAATAGGCCCTTCATTGCATGCATGGGCATGGTCCTGAGACTGGGCTTCGGCCTGCTAAAATTACAAACCTAATGTTTTCTCCCAGACTAAAGATGCCAGCAGTTAGAATCCTGGCTACTTTTGGAGAGACAAACACTACCTCCAAACTGGTATTAAAAAACTGGGAGGGTATGGTTTTTTTCAGAGGGAAAATTGCCCATGTTCGTAGCCAGGGAAATGCGCCTGAGACTGGGCATCTGAAACCTCAGATTCCGAAGCAATCAGAATTTCTCCCAAACTAAACATGCCACCGTATATAAACCTGGCTACTTTTGGAGAGACAATATCTTCCTCCAAACTTGTATTAAGAAACTGGGAGGGTGTGGTTTTTTTCAGAGGAAAATATCCAGTGTTCTTGTTGAGGGCAATGGGCCTTAAACTGGGCGTCTGAAACCTCAAATTCCGAATGGATCAGGATTTCTCCCAGACTAAAAATGCTAACACTGAGAACTCTGGCTGTTTATGGAGAGCAAAAAGCCTCCTATAAATCGATATTACTAATGTGGTGAAGTGATCTTTATTTCACAGTGGAATAAGCCCTTCTTTGCATGCAGGGGCATGGTCCTGAGACTGGGCTTCGGCCTGCTAAAATTACAAACCTAATGTTTTCTCCCAGACTAAACATGCCAGCAGTTAGAAGCCTGGCTACTGTTGGAGAGATCAACACTACCTCCAAACTGGTATTAAGAAACTGGGATGCTGTCGTTTTGTTCAGAGGAAAAGGTCCAGTGTTTGTGTTGAGGGCAATGGGCCTGAAACTGGGCGTCTGAAACCTCAAATTCCGAAGGGATCAGGATTTCTCCCAGACGAAAGATGCCACCAGTTATAACCCTGGCTACTTTTGGAGAGACGGTATCTTCCTCCTAAATGGTATTAAGAAACTGGGAGGGTGTGGTTTTTTACAGAGGGAAAATGGCCAATGTTCATATCCAGGGCGCTTGGCATGAGACTGGGCGTCCGAAACCTCAAATTCCGAAGCAATCTGGATTTCTCCCAGACTAAAAATGCCACCACTGAGAACCCTGGCTGTTCATGGAGTGCCAAAAGCCTCCTCTAAATGAGTATTACAAAAGTGGTGAAGTGATCTTTATTTCACAGAGAAATAGGCCCTTCTTTGCATGCAGGGGCATGGTCCTGAGACTGGGCTTCGGCCTGCTAAAATTGCAAACCTAATGTTTTCTCCCAGACTAAAGATGCCAGCAGTTAGAAGCCTGGCTACTTTTGGAGAGACCAACACTACCTCCAAACTGGTATTAAGAAACTTGGAGGGTATGGTTTTTTTCAGAGGGAAAATGTCCAGTGATCGTAGCCAGGGCAATTGGGCTGAGACTGGGCGTCTGACACCTAAAATTCGGAAGGGATCATGATTGCTCCCAGACTAAAGATGCAACCTCTTGGAATCTTGGCTGCTTTTGAAGAGACTGTATCTTCCTCCAAAATGGTATTAAGAAACTGGGAGGGTGTGGTTTTTACAGAGGGAAAATTGCCAATGTTCATATCCAGGGCCCTTGGCCTGAGACTGGGCGTCTGAAACCTCAAATTCCGAATGGATCAGGATTTCTCCCAGACTAAAAATGCCACCACTTAGAATCCTGGCTACTTTCAGAGAGACAGTATCTTCCTCCTAAATGGTATTAAGAAACTGGGAGGTTGTGTTTTTTTTACAGAGGGAAAATGGCCAATGTTCATATCCAGGGCGCTTGGCAGGAGACAGGGCGTCCAAACCTCAATTCCGAATGGATCAGGATTTCTCCCAGACTAAAAATGCCACCACTTAGAATCCTGGCTACTTCTTGAGAGACAATGTCTTCGTCCAAACTTGTATTAAGAAACTGGGAGGGTGTGTTTGTTTTCAGAGTAAAATGTCCAGTGTTCGTTTCCAGGGCCCTAGACCTGAGACGGGACGTTCACAGCTCAAATTCCGAATGGATCAGGATTTCTCCCAGACTAAAGATGCCACCAGTTAGAACCCTGGCTACTTTTGGAGAGACGGTATCTTCCTCCTAAATGGTATTAAGAAACTGGGAGAGTGTGGTTTTTTACAGTGGGAAAATGGCCAATGTTCATATCCAGGGCCCTTGGCCGGAGACAGGCCGTCTGAAACCTCAAATTCCGAATGGATCAGGATTTCTCCCAGACTAAAAATGCCACCACTGAGAACCCTGGCTGTTCATGGAGTGCCAAAAGCCTCCTCTAAATGGATATTACAAAAGTGGTGAAGTGATCTTTATTTCACAGAGAAATAGGCCCTTCATTGCATGCATGGGCATGGTCCTGAGACTGGGCTTCGCCTGCTAAAATTCCAAACCTAATGTTTTCTCCCAGACTAAAGATGCCAGCAGTTAGAATCCTGGCTACTTTTGGAGAGACAAACACTACCTCCAAACTGGTATTAAAAACTGTTTGCATGCAGGGGCATGGTCCTGAGACTGGGCTTCGGCCTGCTAAAATTACAAACCTAATGTTTTCTCCCAGACTAAAGATGCCAGCAGTTAGAAGCCTGGCTACTGTTGGAGAGATCAACACTACCTCCAAACTGGTATTAAGAAACTGGGATGCTGTCGTTTTGTTCAGAGGAAAAGGTCCAGTGTTTGTGTTGAGGGCATGGGCCTGAAACTGCGTCTGAAACCTCAAATTCCAAGGGATCAGGATTTCTCCCAGACGAAAGATGCCACCACTTAGAACCCTGGCTACTTTTGGAGACGGCATCTTCCTCCAAATGGTATTAAGAAACTGAGGGTGTGGTTTTACAGAGGGAAAATGGCCAATGTTCATATCCAGGGCGCCTTGGCATGAGACTGGGCGTCCAAACCCCAAATTCGAATTAATCTGGATTTCTCCCAGACTAAAAATGCCACCACTGAGAACCCTGGCTACTTCATGGAGAGCAATCTTCCTCCTAAATGGTATTAAGAAACTGGGAGGTGTGTTTTTTACAGAGGAAATAGGCCAATGCTTGCATACCAGGGCGCTTGGCTGAGACTGGGCGTCCGCAAAATTCGAAGCAATCGGATTTCTCCCAGACTAAAATGCCACCACTTAGAACCTGGCTACTTTGGAGAGACCAAAGCTCCTCCAAACTGGTATTAAGAAACTGGGAGGGTTGTTTTTCAGAGGAAAATGTCCAGTGTCTGTGCAGGGCATTGGCCTGAGACTGGCCGCACAGCTAAATTCGAAGGACTCAGATTTCTCCCAGACTAAAGATGCCACCAGTTAGAACCTGGCTACTTTTGGAGAGACTGTATCTTCTCCAAATGGTATTAAGAAACTGGGAGGTTGGTTTTTACAGAGGGAAAATGGCCAATGTTCATATCCAGGGCCCTTGGCCTGAGACTGGCCTGACACCTACAAATTCAAAGGGATCAGGATTTCCCAGACTAAAATGCCACCCTTGAATCTTGGCGCTTTTGAAGAGACTGATCTTCCTCCAAAATGTATTAAGAAACTGGGAGGGTGTGGTTTTCAGAGGGAAATGCCAATGTTCATATCCAGGGCCCTTGGCCTGAGACGGGCGCTGAAACCTCAAATTTCCCGAATGGATCAGGATTTCTCCCAGACTAAAATGCCACCACTTAGAATCCTGGCTACTTTCGAGAGACGGTATCTTCCTCCTAAATGGTATTAAGAAACTGGGAGGTGGTTTTACAGTGGGAAAATGGCCAATGTTCATATCCAGGGCGCTTGGCGGAGACAGGCCGTCTAAAACCTCAAATTCGAATGGATAGGATTTCTCCCAGACTAAAAATGCCACCACTGGAACCCTGCCTGTTCATGGAGTGCCAAAGCCTCCTCTAATGGATGTTACAAAAGTGGTGAAGTGATCTTTATTTCACGGAGAAATAGGCCCTTCATTGCATGCAGGGCATGGTCCTGAGACTGGGCTTGCCTGCTAAAATTACAAACCTAATGGTCTGAAACCTCAAATTCGAATGGATCAGGATTTCTCCCAGACTAAAAATGCCACCACTGAGAACCCTGGCTGTTCATGGAGTGCCAAAAGCCTCCTCTAAATGGATATTACAAAAGAGGTGAAGTGATCTTTATTTCACAGAGAAATAGGCCCTTCATTGCATGCAGGGGCATGTTCCTGAGACTGGGCTTCGGCCTGCTAAAATTCCAAACCTAATATTTTCTCCCAGACTAAAGGTGCCAGCAGTTAGAATCCTGGCTACTTTTGGAGAGACAAACACTACCTCCAAACAGGTATTAAAAACTGGGAGGGTATGGTTTTTTTCAGAGGGAAAATTGCCCATGTTCATAGCCAGGGCAATGGGCCTGAGACTGGGCATCTCAAACCTCAGATTCCGAAGCAATCAGAATTTCTCCCAAACTAAACATGCCACCGTATATAAACCTGGCTACTTTTGGAGAGCCTGTATCTTCCTCCTAAATGGTATTAAGAAACTGGGAGGGTGTGGTTTTTTTCAGAGGAAAATGTCCAGTGTTCGTGTTGAGGGCAATGGGCCTGAGAGTGGTCGTCTGAAACCTCAAATTCCGAAGGGATGAGGATTTCTCCCAGACTAAAGATGCCACCACTGAGAACCCTGGCTACTTTTGGAGAGCCTGTATCTTCCTCCTAAATGGTATTAAGAAACTGGGAGGGTGTGGTTTTTTACAGATTGAAAATTGCCAATGTTCATATCCAGGGCCCTTGGCCTGAGACTGGGCGTCTGAAACCTCAAATTCCGAAGGAATCAGGATTTCTCCCAGACTAAAAATGCCACCACTTAGAATCCTGGCTACTTCTGGAGAGAAAATGTCTTCCTCCAAACTTGTATTAAGAAACTGGGAGGGTGTGGTTTTTTTCAGAGGAAAATGTCCAGTGTTCGTGTCCGGGGCAATGGGCCTGAGACTGGGCGTCTGACAGCTAAAATTCCGAACGGATCAGGATTTCCCCCAGACTAAAAATTCCACCACTGAGAACCCTGGCTACTTTCAGAGAGACAGTATCTTCCTCCTAAATGGTATTAAGAAACTGGGAGGTTGTGTTTTTTTTACAGAGGGAAAATGGCCAATGTTCATATCCAGGGTGCTTGGAATGAGACAGGGCGTCCGAAACCTCGAATTCTGAAGCAATCAGGATTTCTCCCAGACTAAAAATGCCACCACTTAGAATCCTGGCTACTTCTTGAGAGACAATGTCTTCCTCCAAACTTGTATTAAGAAACTGGGAGGGTGTGTTTGTTTTCAGAGTAAAATGTCCAGTGTTCGTTTCCAGGGCCCTTGACCTGAGACGGGACGCTTCACAGCTCAAATTCCGAATGGATCAGGATTTCTCCCAGACTAAAGATGCCACCAGTTAGAACCCTGGCTACTTTTGGAGAGACGGTATCTTCCTCCTAAATGGTATTAAGAAACTGGGAGAGTGTGGTTTTTTACAGATTGAAAATTGCCAATGTTCATATCCAGGGCGCTTGGCCGGAGACAGGCCGTCTAAAACCTCAAATTCCGAATGGATCAGGATTTCTCCCAGACGAAAAATGCCACCACTGAGAACCCTGGCTGTTCATGGAGAGCCAATAGCCTCCTCTAAATGGATATTACAAAAGTGGTGAAGTGATCTTTATTTCACGGAGAAATAGGCCCTTCATTGCATGCATGGGCATGGTCCTGAGACTGGGCTTCGGCCTGCTAAAATTCCAAACCTAATGTTTTCTCCCAGACTAAAGGTGCCAGCAGTTAGAATCCTGGCTACTTTTGGAGAGACAAACACTACCTCCAAACAGGTATTAAAAAACTGGGAGGGTATGATTTTTTTCAGAGGGAAAATTGCCCATATTCATACCCAGGGCAATAGGCCTGAGACTGGGCATCTGAAACCTCAGATTCCGAAGCAATCAGAATTTCTCCCAAACTAAACATGCCACCGTATATAAACCTGGCTACTTTTGGAGAGACAATATCTTCCTCCAAACTTGTATTAAGAAACTGGGAGGGTGTGGTTTTTTTCAGAGGAAAATATCCAGTGTTCTTGTTGAGGGCAATGGGCCTGAAACTGGGCGTCCGAAACCTCAAATTCCGAAGCAATCTGGATTTCTCCCAGACTAAAAATGCCACCACTGAGAACCCTGGCTGTTCATGTAGTGCCAAAAGCCTCCTCTAAATGAGTATTACAAAAGTGGTGAAGTGATCTTTATTTCACCGAGAAATAGGCCCTTCTTTGCATGCAGGGGCATGGTCCTCAGACTGGGCTTCGGCCTGCTAAAATTGCAAACCTAATGTTTTCTCCCAGACTAAAGATGCCAGCAGTTAGAAGCCTGGCTACTTTTGGAGAGACCAACACTACCTCCAAACTGGTATTAAGAAACTTGGAGGGTATGGTTTTTTTCAGAGGGAAAATGTCCAGTGATCGTAGCCAGGGCAATTGGGCTGAGACTGGGCGTCTGACACCTAAAATTCGGAAGGGATCATGATTGCTCCCAGACTAAAGATGCAACCTCTTGGAATCTTGGCTGCTTTTGAAGAGACTGTATCTTCCTCCAAAATGGTATTAAGAAACTGGGAGGGTGTGGTTTTTTACAGAGGGAAAATTGCCAATGTTCATATCCAGGGCCCTTGGCCTGAGACTGGGCGTCTGAAACCTCAAATTCCGAATGGATCAGGATTTCTCCCAGACTAAAAATGCCACCACTTAGAATCCTGGCTACTTTCAGAGAGACAGTATCTTCCTCCTAAATGGTATTAAGAAACTGGGAGGTTGTGTTTTTTTTACAGAGGGAAAATGGCCAATGTTCATATCCAGGGCGCTTGGCAGGAGACAGGGCGTCCGAAACCTCGAATTCCGAATGGATCAGGACTTCTCCCAGACTAAAAATGCCACCACTTAGAATCCTGGCTACTTCTTGAGAGACAATGTCTTCGTCCAAACTTGTATTAAGAAACTGGGAGGGTGTGTTTGTTTTCAGAGTAAAATGTCCAGTGTTTGTTTCCAGGGCCCTTGACCTGAGACGGGACGTTTAACAGCTCAAATTCTGAATGGATCAGGATTTCTCCCAGACTAAAGATGCCACCAGTTAGAACCCTGGCTACTTTTGGAGAGACGGTGTCTTCCTCCTAAATGGTATTAAGAAACTGGGAGGGTGTGGTTTTTTACAGAGGGAAAATGGCCAATGTTCATATCCAGGGCGCTTGGCATGAGACTGGGTGTCCGAAACCTCAAATTCCGAAGCAATCAGGATTTCTCCCAGACTAAAAATGCCACCACTGAGAACCCTGGCTGTTCATGGAGTGCCAAAAGCCTCCTCTAAATGGATATTACAAAAGTGGTGAAGTGATCTTTATTTCACGGAGAAATAGGCCCTTCATTGCATGCATGGGCATGGTCCTGAGACTGGGCTTCGGCCTGCTAAAATTACAAACCTAATGTTTTCTCCCAGACTAAAGGTGCCAGCAGTTAGAATCCTGGCTACTTTTGGAGAGACAAATACTACCTCCAAACTGGTTTTAAAAAACTGGGAGGGTATGGTTTTTTTCAGAGGGAAAATTGCCCATGTTCGTAGCCAGGGCAGTAGGCCTGAGACTGGGCATCTGAAACCTCAGATTCCGAAGCAATCAGAATTTCTCCCAAACTAAACATGCCACCGTATATAAACCTGGCTACTTTTGGAGAGACAATATCTTC
Source organism: Muscicapa striata striata (assembly GCA_030060385.1). Taxonomy (NCBI): domain Eukaryota; kingdom Metazoa; phylum Chordata; class Aves; order Passeriformes; family Muscicapidae; genus Muscicapa; species Muscicapa striata. The sequence continues at coordinate 7,710 of JAREIS010002013.1, read as the reverse complement.
CTCCAAACTTGTATTAAGAAACTGGGAGGGTGTGGTTTTTTCAGAGGAAAATGTCCAGTGTTCTTGTTGAGGGCAATGGGCCTGAAACTGGGCGTCTGAAACCTCAAATTCCGAATGGATCAGGATTTCTCCCAGACTAAAAATGCTAACACTGAGAACTCTGGCTGTTTATGGAGATCCAAAAGCCTCCTATAAATCGATATTACAAAAGTGGTGAAGTGATCTTTATTTCACAGTGGAATAAGCCCTTCTTTGCATGCAGGGGCATGGTCCTGAGACTGGGCTTCGGCCTGCTAAAATTACAAACCTAATGTTTTCTCCCAGACTAAAGATGCCAGCAGTTAGAAGCCTGGCTACTGTTGGAGAGATCAAGACTACCTCCAAACTGGTATTAAGAAACTGGGATGCTGTCGTTTTGTTCAGAGGAAAATGTCCAGTGTTTGTGTTGAGGGCAATGGGCCTGAAACTGGGCGTCGGAAACCTCAAATTCCGAAGGGATCAGGATTTCTCCCAGACTAAAGATGCCACCAGGTATAACCCTGGCTACTTTTGGAGAGACGGTATCTTCCTCCTAAATGGTATTAAGAAACTGGGAGGGTGTGGTTTTTTACAGAGGGAAAATGGCCAATGTTCATATCCAGGGCGCTTGGCATGAGACTGGGTGTCCGAAACCTCAAATTCCGAAGCAATCAGGATTTCTCCCAGACTAAAAATGCCACCACTGAGAACCCTGGCTGTTCATGGAGTGCCAAAAGCCTCCTCTAAATGAGTATTACAAAAGTGGTGAAGTGATATTTATTTCACAGAGAAACAGGCCCTTCTTTGCATGCAGGGGCATGGTCCTGAGACTGGGCTTCGGCCTGCTAAAATTCCAAACCTAATGTTTTCTCCCAGACTAAAGATGCCAGCAGTTAGAAGCCTGGCTACTTTTGGAGAGACCAACACTACCTCCAAACTGGTATTAAGAAACTTGGAGGGTATGGTTTTTTTCAGAGGGAAAATGTCCAGTGATCGTAGCCAGGGCAATTGGGCTGAGACTGGGCGTCTGACACCTATAATTCGGAAGGGATCATGATTGCTCCCAGACTAAAGATGCAACCTCTTGGAACCTTGGCTGCTTTTGAAGAGACTGTATCTTCCTCCAAAATGGTATTAAGAAACTGGGAGGGTGTGGTTTTTTACAGAGGGAAAATGGCCAATATTCATATGCAGGGCCCTTGCCCTGAGACTGGGCGTCTGAAACCTCAAATTCCAAAGGAATCAGGATTTCTCCCAGACTAAAAATGCCACGACTTAGAATCCTGGCTACTTCTGGAGAGACAATGTCTTCCTCCAAACTTGTATTAAGAAACTGGGAGGGTGTGGTTTTTTTCTGGGGAAAATGTCCAGTGTTCGTGTCCAGGGCAATGGGCCTGAGACTGGGCGTCTGACAGCTAAAATTCCGAACGGATCAGGATTTCTCCCAGACTAAAGATGCCACCACTGAGAACCCTGGCTACTTTCAGAGAGACAGTATCTTCCTCCTAAATGGTATTAAGAAACTGGGAGGTTGTGTTTTTTTTACAGAGGGAAAATGGCCAATGTTCATATCCAGGGCGCTTGGCAGGAGACAGGGCATCCGAAACCTCGAATTCCGAAGCAATCAGGATTTCTCCCAGACTAAAAATGCCACCACTTAGAATCCTGGCTACTTCTTGAGAGACAATGTCTTCCTCCAAACTTGTATTAAGAAACTGGGAGGGTTTGTTTGTTTTCAGAGTAAAATGTCCAGTGTTCGTTTCCAGGGCCCTTGACCTGAGACGGGACGTTTCACAGCTCAAATTCCGAATGGATCAGGATTTCTCCCAGACTAAAGATGCCACCACTGAGAACCCTGGCTACTTTTGGAGAGACGGTATCTTCCTCCTAAATGGTATTAAGAAACTGGGAGAGTGTGGTTTTTACAGATGGAAAATGGCCAATGTTCATATCCAGGGCGCTTGGCCGGAGACAGGCCGTCTAAAACCTCAAATTCCGAATGGATCAGGATTTCTCCCAGACTAAAAATGCCACCACTGAGAACCCTGGCTGTTCATGGAGAGCCAAAAGCCTCCTCTAAATGGATATTACAAAAGTGGTGAAGTGATCTTTATTTCACGGAGAAATAGGCCCTTCATTGCATGCATGGGCATGGTCCTGAGACTGGGCTTCGGCCTGCTAAAATTACAAACCTAATGTTTTCTCCCAGACTAAAGGTGCCAGCAGTTAGAATCCTGGCTACTTTTGGAGAGACAAACACTACCTCCAAACTGGTATTAAAAAACTGGGAGGGTATGATTTTTTTCAGAGGGAAAATTGCCCATATTCATAGCCAGGGCAATAGGCCTGAGACTGGGCATCTGAAACCTCATTTTCCGAAGCAATCAGAATTTCTCCCAAACTAAACATGCCACCGTATATAAACCTGGCTACTTTTGGAGAGACAATATCTTCCTCCAAACTTGTATTAAGAAACTGGGAGGGTGTGGTTTTTTTCAGAGGAAAATATCCAGTGTTCTTGTTGAGGGCAATGGGCCTGAAACTGGGCGTCTGAAACCTCAAATTCCGAATGGATCAGGATTTCTCCCAGACTAAAAATGCCACCACTGAGAACCCTGGCTGTTCATGGAGTGCCAAAACCTCCTCTAAATGATATTACAAAAGTGGTGAAGTGATCTTTATTTCACCGAGAAATAAGCCCTTCTTTGCATGCAGGGGCATGGTCCTGAGACTGGGCTTCGGCCTGCTAAAATTACAAACCTAATGTTTTCTCCCAGACTAAAGATGCCAGCAGTTAGAAGCCTGGCTACTTTTGGAGAGACCAACACTACCTCCAAACTGGTATTAAGAAACTTGGAGGGTGTGGTTTTTTCAGAGGAAAATGTCCAGTGTTCGTGTTGAGGGCAATGGGCTGAGACTGGGCGTCTGACACCTAAAATTCGAGGGATCAGGATTTCTCCCAGACTAAAGATGCCACCACTTAGAACCCTGGCTACTTTTGGAGAGACAGTATCTTCCTCCTAAATGGTATTAAGAAACTGGGAGGTTGTGGTTTTTTTACAGAGGGAAAATGGCCAATGTTCATATCCAGGGCGCTTGGCAGGAGACAGGGCATCCGAAACCTCAAATTCCGAAGCAATCAGGATTTCTCCCAGACTAAAAATGCCACCACTTAGAATCCTGGCTACTTCTTGAGAGACAATGTCTTCCTCCAAACTTGTATTAAGAAACTGGGAGGGTGTGTTTGTTTTCAGAGTAAAATGTCCAGTGTTCGTTTCCAGGGCCCTTGACCTGAGACGGGACGTTTCACAGCTCAAATTCCGAATGGATCAGGATTTCTCCCAGACTAAAGATGCCACCACTGAGAACCCTGGCTACTTTTGGAGAGACGGTGTCTTCCTCCTAAATGGTATTAAGAAACTGGGAGGGTGTGGTTTTACAGAGGGAAAATGGCCAATGTTCATATCCAGGGCGCTTGGCATGAGACTGGCCGTCTGAAACCTCAAATTCCGAATGGATCAGGATTTCTCCCAGACTAAAAATGCCACCACTGAGAACCCTGGCTGTTCATGGAGTGCCAAAAGCCTCCTCTAAATGGATATTACAAAAGTGGTGAAGTGATCTTTATTTCACGGAGAAATAGGCCCTTCATTGCATGCATGGGCATGGTCCTGAGACTGGGCTTCGGCCTGCTAAAATTACAAACCTAATGTTTTCTCCCAGACTAAAGGTGCCAGCAGTTAGAATCCTGGCTACTTTTGGAGAGACAAACACTACCTCCAAACTGGTATTAAAAAACTGGGAGGGTATGATTTTTTTCAGAGGGAAAATTGCCCATATTCATAGCCAGGGCAATAGGCCTGCGACTGGGCATCTGAAACCTCAGATTCCGAAGCAATCAGAATTTCTCCCAAACTAAACATGCCACCGTATATAAACCTGGCTACTTTTGGAGAGACAATATCTTCCTCCAAACTTCGATTAAGAAACTGGGAGGGTGTGGTTTTTTTCAGAGGAAAATGTCCAGTGTTCGTGTTGAGGGCAATGGGCCTGAAACTGGGCGTCTGAAACCTCAAATTCCGAATGGATCAGGATTTCTCCCAGACTAAAAATGCTAACACTGAGAACTCTGGCTGTTTATGGAGATCCAAAAGCCTCCTATAAATCGATATTACAAAAGTGGTGAAGTGATCTTTATTTCACAGTGGAATAAGCCCTTCTTTGCATGCAGGGGCATGGTCCTGAGACAGGGCTTCGGCCTGCTAAAATTACAAACCTAATGTTTTCTCCCAGACTAAAGATGCCAGCAGTTAGAAGCCTGGCTACTTTTGGAGAGACCAACACTACCTCCAAACTGGTATTAAGAAACTTGGAGGGTATGGTTTTTTTCAGAGGGAAAATGTCCAGTGATCGTAGCCAGGGCATTTGGGCTGAGACTGGGCGTCTGACACCTATAATTCGAAGGGATCATGATTGCTCCCAGACTAAAGATGCAACCTCTTGGAACCTTGGCTGCTTTTGAAGAGACTGTATCTTCCTCCAAAATGGTATTAAGAAACTGGGAGGGTGTGGTTTTTTACAGAGGGAAAATGGCCAATATTCATATGCAGGGCCCTTGCCCTGAGACTGGGCGTCTGAAACCTCAAATTCCAAAGGAATCAGGATTTCTCCCAGACTAAAAATGCCACGACTTAGAATCCTGGCTACTTCTGGAGAGACAATGTCTTCCTCCAAACTTGTATTAAGAAACTGGGAGGGTGTGGTTTTTTCTGGGGAAAATGTCCAGTGTTCGTGTCCAGGGCAATGGGCCTGAGACTGGGCGTCTGACAGCTAAAATTCCAGACGGATCAGGATTTCTCCCAGACTAAAGATGCCACCACTGAGAACCCTGGCTACTTTCAGAGAGACAGTATCTTCCTCCTAAATGGTATTAAGAAACTGGGAGGTTGTTTTTTTACAGAGGGAAAATGGTTAATGTTCATATCCAGGGCGCTTGGCAGGAGACAGGGCATCCGAAACCTCGAATTCCAGAAGCAATCAGGATTTCTCCCAGACTAAAAATGCCACCACTTAGAATCCTGGCTACTTCTTGAGAGACAATGTCTTCCTCCAAACTTGTATTAAGAAACTGGGAGGGTTTGTTTGTTTTCAGAGTAAAATGTCCAGTGTTCGTTTCCAGGGCCTTGACCTGGAGAACACGGTTTTCAGAAAAGTACTTCCTTAAATGGTATTAGAATGGAGAGTGTGGTTTTACAGGAAAATGGCCAATGTTCTATCAGGGCTTGTCTAGAGACGCCGTTAACTTCAAGTTCGAATGGACAGGATTTCTCCCAGACTAAATTTGAATGACCATGAGTCCCTGCTAATTGATGCAACGGCCTCTTTAAAGGATTCTCAAAGATTGAAGGGTGAGTTTTTTACAGGGAAAATGGCCAATGTTCATCAGGGCCTGGCCGAGACTGGCGCCTGCTAAAATCAAATCCAATGTTTTCTCCCAGACTAAAATGCCCATGCGTTGATCAGCTGGCCTAGTTCTGGAGAACGAACCTACCTCAAATGGATATTAATAAACTGGGAGGATGTTTTTTCAGGGAAAATGGCCAGTTCAGCAGGGCATGGCCTGAATGAAACCTAGTTCTCCAGACTAAGTGAGCAGTAGATCCAGCTTTTTGCCAAGAAACTACTCAACTGTATAAAACCTGGGCTACTTTTGAGAGAGAAAATTCCACATGGTATTAAGAACTGGGAAGGCTGGTTGTTCAGAGAAATGCCATGTTCATATCAGGGAATTTCTCCCAACTAAACTGGCATCTGAAACCTCAAATTCGAAGCAATCTGGAGTTTCTCCCAGACTAAAATGCCATTAGAACTGAGGGTGTTTTTGGGAGAAACATGTCTTTCAAATGGTATTAAGAAACTGGGAGGTGTGATATTCTTCAGAGAAATTCCAGTTTGTCAGGCAATGGGCCAGACTGGGCTGTTCTGAAGCAAATTCCAAAGGAATAGAATTTCTCCAGACTAAAGTGCCACATGAGAACCCTGGCTACTTTGAGAGACCAGATCTCCTACTAAATGGTATTAAAACTGGGAGGTGTGTTTTTCAGAGGAAAATGCCAATGATTCATGCTCAGGGCTGTGGAGAGACAGGGCGTCCTGAAACCTCATTCGAAGAATCATGTTTCTCCCAGACTAAAATGCCACCTACTTAGAATCTGGCTACTTCTTGAGAGACAATTCTTCCTCAAACTTGTATTAGAACTGGAGGGTGTGTTTTTCAGAGTAAAATTCCAGTGTTCTTTCAGGGCCTTCGCCTGAGACTGGGCGTTAAGCTCAAATTCCAAGGACAAGGTTTCTCCCAGACTAAGATGCCACCATGAGAACCCTGGCTACTTTCGAAGAACAGTATCTTCCTCTAAATGGTATTAAGAAACTGGGAGGTGTGGTTTTTTACAGTGGGAAAATGGCCAATGTTCATATCCAGGGCCCTTGCCGGAGACAGGCCGTCTTGAAACCTCAAATTCCGAATGGATCAGATTTCTCCCAGACTAAAAATACCACCACTGAGAACCCTGGCTGTTCATGGAGTGCCAAAAGCCTCCTCTAAATGGATATTACAAAAGGGTGAAGTGATCTTTATTTCACAGAGAAATAGGCCCTTCATTGCATGCAGGGCATGGTCCTGAGACTGGGCTTCGGCCTGCTAAAATTCCAAACCTAATGTTTTCTCCCAGACTAAAGATGCCAGCAGTTAGAATCCTGGCTACTTTTGGAGAGACAAACACTACCTCCAAACTGGTATTAAAAACTGGGAGGGTATGGTTTTCAGAGGGAAAATTGCCCATGTTCGTAGCCAGGCAATGGAGCTGAGACTGGGCATCTGAAACCTCAGATTCCGAAGCAATTCAGAATTTCTCCCAAACTAAACATGCCACCGTATATAAAACCTGGCTACTTTTGGAGAGACACTATTTCCTCCAAACTTGTATTAAGAAACTGGGGAGGGTGTGGTTTATTTCAGAGTAAAATGTCCAGTGTTCTTGTTGAGGGCAATGGGCCGGAAACAGGCCGCCTGAAACCTCTAAATTCGAATGGATCAGGATTTCTCCCAGACTAAAAATGCTAACACTGAGAACTCTGGTTGGTTTATGGAGAGCCAAAAGCCTCTCCAAATGGATATTACAAAAGTGGTGAAGTGATCTTTATTTCACAGAGAAATAGGTCCTTCTTTGCATGCAGGGCATGGTCCTAGACTGGGCTTCGCCCTGCTAAAATTACAAACCTAATGTTTTCTCCCAGACTAAAGATGCCAGCAGTTAGAAGCCTGGCTACTGTTGGAGAGACTCAACAGATCTCCAAACTGTTATTAAGAACTGGGATGCTGTGGTTTTGTTCAGAGATAATGTCCAGTGTTTGTGTTGAGGGTAATGGGCCTGAAACTGGGCCGCCTGAAACCCTCAAATTCAAGGGATCAGGATGTCTCCCAGACTAAAGATGCCACCAGTTAGAACCTGGCTACTTTGGAGAGACGGCAGATCTTCCTCCTAAATGTGGTATTAAGAAACTGGGAGAGTGTGGTTTACAGAGGGAAAATGGCCAATGTTCATATCCAGGGCGCTACATGAGATCAAGGCCCAAACCTCAAATTCAAGCAATCAGGATTCTCCCAGACTAAAAATGCCACCACTGAGAACC
>JAREIS010002012.1:0-10024 GCA_030060385.1 Muscicapa striata striata | reverse complement strand
AATTTATAATCATCTCTCCCCAATAAAGAATCTATTCGGGGACAAAAAAAAGCCCCCTCCCCCTTTTTTTAGATTCTTCCAGGGTTATACCATACTTCCGGATTTATTTCCTTCTCATCTTCTTGCCTCAAAGGGCAGAGTCTAATTCTTATTTCTTTTTCTATTACCTCTATTTGGATACCCAATTCTATAATCATATCTCTGCCCAATAAATTGTAATCTGATTCTGGGACTAACAAAAAGTCCCCTACCCCTATTTTAGATTCTGATTCCACCATCACCTCCTTTATTATTTTCACATCAAAGGGTTCTCCATTTGCCCCAACTACTGTGGCAGTGTCCCTAGACAGGGCACAACCTTTGGTAAGGACTGGAGCGTTGATCTTTCTGCACCAGTATCGACTAGGAAGTTAATTTCCTGGCCGTGGGGACCCACTTTTAACTTTATCAAGGGCTCCTTTTGATGTTTCCGGGTCCCTAAAAGATAGAGCCCCTGACCCCCCTAGTCCTCCTTAAACTCCTTCTCGTCTCTAATCCGAACACGACATTCCCTTTTGAAGTGTCCCTTCTTTCCACAGTAAAAGCACACTTTCAAATCCTGCCTCTCACCAGGACCCCGAACTTCAGCCGACTTCCGCCCAAACTGCTTCGGTCCCTTTTTCTTATTCTTATTTTTCCTTGATTTTTCTGCTAATTTAAAGATAAATACCTCCGGCCGTTCCACCCAGATCTTTGCATAGTCGCTTTCCTCTGCACAAAGGGGTTTCTTAGTGTTCACCCAAATATTCAGTTTTTGTTTTACCCAGTCCTCTGAGGACCCGTATATGGGCCAAAACACATTCTTTGATTTCTTTTCCACCCCATACTTCCACACAGTGGTGTATCATTTTAGCTTTGTCTTTTCCTGTGCACCTAAAAATGTTCCCAATTATCTAACAGAAATCTAAGGGACTTTCTCTAGGTATGGGTGGGAGCCTAATGCTCACAGGGGCTTACTCTTCCCTGTCCCATTCTTCCGAGTGCCTTCAATCACACAATCAACTCTCGCTTCCCTGGTTCCTGCAGGGGTCAAGCCCTCGCGGGTCTATGGAATCGCGACTACTGAGGGTCCGCTCTCGCCATAGGTCTGGCTGCCAGCCCCCTCTCATCCACACCACACAGTCGCACTCCGGGATCCCAACCCCGCCCGGACGGTTCCGTAATACTCACGCGTCCCGCCGCGTCTTCGTCGGACTTTGTGCACAAAATTTAAAGTATGTTGGGCCCTCAAACCTCCTTTGCTTTCCTCTTTTTCCTCACTTTAGGTTCGTCGGTCAGGGCGGGATGAAATCAAGTCGGGGCCACCGGGTCAGTGGGCGCCTCCTTTAGACAGGAATTTTTCCCGAAATCCGATCCGAGTCCATAACAAGTTGTTATAAATGAGCACAAAAGCGGGCCAATATAAAGCCAATTATGTAGCCAATTTATTATTACAGAAAAGAGTAAGCAAGGGTGCAGCTGGACGACGAGGGAGCAGGTCTTCCCAGATCCTTCGCCATACCCCAAGGTCCTGGTCTCCTTTTTAGGGTCTCCGCTTCTTCTGCCAAATCATCCTTCCGGTCACTCTGCGCTTGCTCCGTCCAGTTGATAGGGTCTTTTCCTGTCTCTGGTGGTTTTGATGAGGGTTCGCCGTGGTTTTCTTTTCTGTGGACCTTGTGCAGTAATTATCTACAAGCATTTGTGAACATGCAAAGCTAACGGGTCGTTCTGCCCTTAGTCTCGCCAGCAGACTAGATAATTTACAACCCAATTCCCCTTTCAAGGTCCGTCAGATAAGAGAAGCAAAAGCTTATCTAAACAAAGTAGGACACTAGGGCAGTTAACTGTCTCACTGCCAGACACTAGACAGTGAACAAAAGGTCACTTATTTTATTACATTTGTGTCTCGTAAAAAATTATTGTTGCTAATGAGACTTAACCCAGGCCCTTGTGTCAAGTATTATCAAATAGATACCACTTCAGGGATTCCATGCATTAAATATATATTGGCTATTTTAGTCTTAAGAAAAAAGACAGTGGGAAAAAAAAAAGAAACCAAAAAACAAAGAAAAAAATTTTAAAAATCCACGAAGAAGAAGAAAAAGAAGATGAAGAAGAAAGGGCTGTTACTTGCTCCTGCAGATTGAATTTCTTCTTGCTGTCATTGGCATTTAGTTAGAATCACTCCCTAGCTTGTTTGTTAACAAATGATCATGCTTTGTTTGAGTCTAACTGTTTGACAATGTAGAAATGCCTAATTTCAAGATGCCAAGTTTCTGTGGAATTGAAATGGAGGCAAGACCTAAATTGAGCTTGATATTTAGGTTCTTGATATACATTTGATGTACATTTGCTAGTTCAGGGCAAAAGTGTGAGAATGGGCAGGTCAGTACTGTGTTTCCTTGTTCTCTTCACCCTGGCCACCTTTATCCTTGTGACAGGGCAACATGAAGATGACTGGGGAATCCCACAAGAATCTCACTGCCCAAGAGCAGCAGAGTTCTGGCTCGGGGGCTCTAGCTTCCAACAACATGGGGTAGTCTTTTGGGCATGTTAGTGCAATATCACTGCAACCTACAATAGCACTCTGTTGCCATGTGGGTTTGGCTCCTTCCTTACTTTTAATCCATAATCTGTTGCCTTTAGACTCTCTGCTGTGTTTCCGGACAAAACAAACTTGACTCAAGTTCCCATCAAGCAGTAAGAAGAAAGAGTGCAGTGACTCTCAGAAGCTCCAAAGACTGCTCAATTCCTTTTTTATTCCATTTCCAATTGTTTAAAGCAGGGCCTTGTTATTTGTGGGTAGGTGCTGGCTACTTGGGCCATTGCACCTTAGTCTCAGCTCTTACAGTTACTGGCATAGTACAAATTATCATTTTGATCTCGCCAGCCAGCTGTTTTTGAAAGGTAAAATGTCTCTATTTCTTCTGCAGACGGAGCAGTGCAGGAGAGCCGCAGGCCCGGCCTCGCCGCCTGTCCGGCCAGTACAAGGGGCGGCCCGCGCGGAAGATGCGCGGTAGCCCAGCAAGCCCGGGGAGGAAGACGTCGCCGAGCGCGGCGCGCGGTCTCTCGCTGAACATGGAGCGGCTGAACGAGACGAGGCACCGCCATCGCAGCGCCTCGGCCATCATCGAGCCTCCCGGGCCGCGCACGCCGCTGCGGCCCGCGGCGGGAGGAGCCCTGGCGGAGCGGGGCGATGCAGGTTATGCGGACTGCTTGTTCACCGCGTCAGTTGGGGTCGCTCTTGCTCCACGAAAAAAACGCTCTTGAAAGGCTCTTGACTATGTCAGAACATGGTGCTAGTCTTCTCCCTGCACTTTACTGTTCCAAGGCTGTTCCAGAACACAAGGCGTTCTTAATGCACGTGTTCTCCAAAAGCTTTGACAGCATAATCGGTTGCAAGTACCTAGTGGTAAGAAGGAAGTTCAACGTCCGATAGCTTTACTGCTACAATACCTACACTTAATGCAGCCTCAATGGTAAATACCCGAGGTGCAGAGAACTCATTTCTATGTGTAGTGGAAAGAGAGAACTATTGTGTGGTGTGCACGCCTTCTTCTTAGCTTTAGGTACGCTTCTGTGCTCTTTCGCTATGCAGACTTGAAAGAGTGCATGGCATTGATACAAGAAGAGTGGCAGACTGATATTAAACAGAGCGTTTAGAAGAAAATGCATGTCCCAGACGTGTTTTTGGAGCAGAAAACGTAGGAACAGAGTGTTCTGTGTGAGGAGTAGGTGACAAATCATCTCCTTAGAGAGCAATCGCTGCAAGATACAAACCGCGAACAAAGAAACTCAGTGCAGCCCAGAGTGCTCTGCGCAGCGATCTGTTGTCAGTGACTAGTGTTAAGAAGCAGGATCAAGATCAGCTGGCTTTCTTGCTGAATACCTATTCGCCTTGCTACGTTCAGGGGTAAATATTGGAGATGCAGGGATCATGTCTGTGTAGTGGACAGTGAGAAGTACTGCTAAGAAGAAAGCGTGCACACCACACAGTAGCTCTCCTTTCCACTGCACATACCAAAGTGTTGTCTGCCTGTCGGAGCCTAACAGCAGGCGTCATGTTTACCACAGAAGGCTGCATGGCAATTAGGCATGTAGCAGCAAAGCTAGCTGGTTCGGGTCCTGCTTCTTAGCACTAGTCACTGACAACTCATACGGTGCGCAGAGCACTCTGGTGCACGGCCGTTCTTTGTTCGCGGTTTGTATCCTGTAGCGATTTCTCTGTAACGGAGATGATTTTTCACCTAGTCCTCACACAGAACACTCTGCTGCTAGGTATATCTGCTCAAAAAACACGCCTGGCACGTGCACTTTTCTTCTAAACCCTCTCTCTACAGAAGCAGTCTGCCCTGCTTCTTATAAGAGTTCAAGCACTCTTTTAACTGCGCTTAGGGAAAAGCAGAGAAGTGTAACTGAATACAAGGAGAAAGAGCGCCCACTCCACAGTACTTCTCAGTGTCCACTACACACAGACAGGAGATCCCTGCATCTCCAATATTTACCACAGAAGGCGGCCAGACGAATAGGTATTCAGTAAGAAAGCTAACATACGTTGATCCTGCTTCTTAGCACTAGTCACTGACAACTCATACGGTGCGCAGAGCACTCTGGTGCACGGCGGTTCTTTGTTCGCGGTTTGTATCCTGCAGCGATTTCTCTCTAAAGAAGATGATTTGTCACCTCGTCCTCTCACAAAACACTCTGCTCCTACGTTTATCTGCTGACAAAACACGCCTGGCACGTGCACTTTTCTTCTAAACCCTCTCTACCGGCGCAGTCTGCCCTGCTTCTTGTAAGAGTTCCAAGCACTTTTTAAACTGTGTATAGCTAAAAGCACAGAGGTGTAACTGAAGATAAGGAGAAAGACTGCACACCACATAGTAGTTCTCACTGTCCACTACACATAGACATCAGATATCTGCATCTCCAATATTTACCACACAAGGCTGCATGACGATTAGATGGGTAGTAGCAAAGCTAGCATTGTCCTGCTTTTTAGCACTAGTCACTGAAAACTGATACGCTGAGCAGAAGACTCTGGTGCACGGCAGTTCTTTGTTCACGATTTGTATCCTGCAGCGATTTCTCTCTAACGGAGAAGATTTGTCACCTTGTCCTCACACAGGACAATCTGCTGCTAGGTATTTCTGCTCAAAAAACACGCCTGGCACGTGCACTTTTCTTCTAAACCCTCTCTACCGGAGCAGTCTGCCCTGCTTCTTGTAAGAGCTCCAAGCACTATTGAACTCTGCATAGCGAACAGCAGCGAAGTGTAAGAGAAGATAAGGAGAAAGAGAGCACACACCACAGTACTTCTCAGTGTCCACTACACACAGACATGTGATCCCTGCATCTCCAATATTTACCCCTGAACGTAACAAAGCGAGTAGGTATTCAGTAAGAAAGCTAGCTGATCTTGATCCTGCTTCTTAGGACTAGTCACTGGCAACAGATACGCTGCGCAGAGCACTCTGCTGCACTGAGTTTCTTTGTTTGCGGTTTGTATCTTGCAGCGATTGCTCTCTAACGGAGATGATTTGTCACCTAGTCGTCACACAGAACACTAGGCAGCTGCGTTTTTCTGCAGACAAAACACGCTAGGGACGTGCACTTTTCTTCTAAACCCTCTGTATATTTTCAGTCTTCCCCGCTTTTTGTGAGAGTGTCATGCACTTTTTAACTCTGCATAGCGAAAAGCAGAGAAGTGTAACTGAAGGAGAAAGAGTGGACGCACCACAGTGCTTTTTAGTGTCCACTACACATAGACATGAGATCCCTGCATCTCCAATATGTACCCCTTAACGCAGCACAACTAATTGGTATTCAGTAAAAAAGTAAGCATACGTTGATCCTGCTTCTTAGCACTAGTGACTGGCAACTGATACGCTGAGCAGAGGACTCTGGCGCGCTGAGTTTCCTTGTTCGCGGTTTGTATCTAGCAGCGTTTTCTCTCTAGCAAAGTTGAAGAGTCACCTGCTTCTCACAAGAACACTTTGCTGCTAGGTGTTTCTGTTGACAAAGCATGCCTGGGACGTGCACTTTTCTTCTAATCTCTCTGTTTAATATCAGTCTGCCACTCTTCTAGTATCAATAGCATGCACTCTCTCGAGTCTGCATAGCGAAGAGCACAGAAGTGTACCTGAAGCTAAGAAGAAAGCGTGCACACCACACAGTAGCTCTCCTTTCCACTGCACATACCAAAGTGTTGTCTGCCTGTCGGAGCCTAACAGCAAGCGTCATGCTTACCACAGAAGGCTGCATGGCGATTAGGCATGTAGCAGCAATGCTAGCTGGTTCGGATCCTGCTTCTTAGCACTAGTCACTGACAACTCATACGGTGCGCAGAGCACTCTGGTGCACGGCGGTTCTTTGTTCGCGATTTGTATCCTGTAGCGATTTCTCTGTAACGGAGATGATTTTTCACCTAGTCCTCACACAGAACACTCTGCTGCTAGGTATATCTGCTCAAAAAACACGCCTGGCACGTGCACTTTTCTTCTAAACCCTCTCTACCGTAGCAGTCTGCCCTGCTTCTTATAAGAGTTCCAAGCACTCTTTTAACTGCGCTTAGGGAAAAGCAGAGAAGTGTAACTGAGTACAAGGAGAAAGAGCGCACACTCCACAGTACTTCTCAGTGTCCACTACACACAGACAGGAGATCCCTGCATCTCCAATATTTACCACAGAAGGCAGCAAGACGAATAGGTATTCAGTAAGAAAGCTAACATACGTTGATCCTGCTTCTTAGCACTAGTCACTGACAACTCATACGCTGAGCAGTGCACTCTGGTGCGCTGAGTTTCCTTGTTCGCGGTTTGTATCTAGCAGCGTTTTCTCTCTAGCAAAGTTGAAGAGTCACCTGCTTCTCACAAGAACACTTTGCTGCTAGGTGTTTCTGTTGACAAAGCATGCCTGGGACGTGCACTTTTCTTCTAATCTCTCTGTTTAATATCAGTCTGCCACTCTTCTAGTATCAATAGCATGCACTCTCTCGAGTCTGCATAGCGAAGAGCACAGAAGTGTACCTGAAGCTAAGAAGAAAGCGTGCACACCACACAGTAGCTCTCCTTTCCACTGCACATACCAAAGTGTTGTCTGCCTGTCGGAGCCTAACAGCAAGCGTCATGCTTACCACAGAAGGCTGCATGGCGATTAGGCATGTAGCAGCAATGCTAGCTGGTTCGGATCCTGCTTCTTAGCACTAGTCACTGACAACTCATACGGTGCGCAGAGCACTCTGGTGCACGGCGGTTCTTTGTTCGCGATTTGTATCCTGTAGCGATTTCTCTCTAACGGAGATGATTTTCCACCTAGTCCTCACACAGAACACTCTGCTGCTAGGTATATCTGCTCAAAAAACACGCCTGGCACGTGCACTTTTCTTCTAAACCCTCTCTACCGTAGCAGTCTGCCCTGCTTCTTATAAGAGTTCCAAGCACTTTTTTAACTGCGCTTAGGGAAAAGCAGAGAAGTGTACTCGAGTCTGCATAGCGAAGAGCACAGAAGTGTACCTGAAGCTAAGAAAAAAGCGTGCACAGCACACAGTAGCTCTCCTTTCCACGGCACATAGCAAAGTCTTGTCTGCCTCTCGGAGCCTAACAGCAAGCGTCATGTTTACCACAGAAGGCTGCATTGCATATATGTATGTAGCAGCAAAGCTAGCTGGTTCGGATCCTGCTTCTTAGCACTAGTCACTGACAACTCAGGTATTCAGTAAGAAAGCTAGCTGATCTTGATCCTGCTTCTTAGCACTAGTCACTGGCAACAGATACGCTGGCGCAGAGCACTCTGCTGCACTGAGTTTCTTTGTTTTCGGTTTGTATCTTGCAGCGATTGCTCTCTAACGGAGATGATTTGTCACCTAGTCGTCACACAGAACACTAGGCAGCTGCGTTTTTCTGCAGACAAAACACGCTTAGGACGTGTACCTTTTCTTCTAAACCCTCTGTATATTTTCAGTCTTCCCCGCTTTTTGTGAGAGTGTCATGCACTTTTAACCCTGCATAGCGAAAAGCAGAGAAGTGTAACTGAAGGAGAAAGAGTGGACGCACCACAGTGCTTCTCAGTGTCCACTACACATAGACATGAGATCCCTGCATCTCCAATATTTACCCCTTTAACGAGCACTCACTAATTGGTATTCAGTAAAAAGTAAGCATACGTTGATCCTGGGTTTAGCACTAGTGACTGGCAACTGATCGCTGAGCAGAGGACTCTGGTGTGCTGAGTTTCCTGTTCATGTTTGTATCTAGCAGAGTTTCCTTGCAAAGTTGAATAGTCACCTGCTTCTCACACAGAACACTCTGCTGCTAGGTGTTTCTGTTGACAAAGCATGCCTGGGACGTGCACTTGTCTTCTAATCTCTCTGTTTAATATCAGTCTGCCACTCTTCTAGTATCAATAGCATGCACTCTCTCGAGTCTGCATAACGAAGAGCACAAGAAGTGTACCTGAAGCTAAGAAGAAAGCGTGCACACCACACAGTAGCTCTCCTTTCCACTGCACATAGCAAAGTGTTGTCTGCCTGTCGGAGCCTAACAGCAAGCGTCATGTTTACCACAGAAGGCTGCATGGCGATTATGCACGTAGCAGCAAAGCTAGCTGGTTCGGATCCTGCTTCTTAGCACTAGTCACTGACAACTCATACGGTGCGCAGAGCACTCTGGTGTACAGCGGTTCTTTGTTGGTGGTTTGTATCCTGTAGCGATTTCTCTGTAACGGAGATGATTTTTCACCTAGTCCTCACACAGAACACTCGGCTGCTAGGTATATCTGCTCAAAAAACACGCCTGGCACGTGCACTTTTCTTCTAAACCCTCTCTACCGTAGCAGTCTGCCCTGCTTCCTATAAGAGTTATTAGGACAGCCTGTTTGTTATGGCAGTTTTTTGAATAAACTCTCTTAAACCTCGACACACTTGTGTCCCTTTCTTCTGCCCCACTGACCCGGCTGCCCCGAGCAATGTGAGGGGAGAGTGAGCCCAACCTCGCCCAGAGCTGAGCCCCAGCAGAGGCTGGCAGAGCCCAGAGCAGCCTCAACATCTGCAGAGTCAACCGGGGAGGAGGCGCTTGGAGCCTTCTTGACCGCAGCCGACTCTTGGTTACAAACTCTGAGTGGTGGAAAATGCCACTGGTTCTGCCAGAGGGCAGGAGGGGCCCAGGGAAAACCCCACCCAGTGTTGGAGAAAAACCACGACTTTATCCCCTCCCACAGCGGCCAAAAAAATTTAATCCTAAACCAAGTGGAGCAGGGAAAGGGGAGCAGCCTCGGACCTTCCACCCCTGCGATCCAAAGCGCCGCGGGTGCTGGTTTCTGTCAGGCTCACTGCCCCAGCCCAGCCAGGGCAGGGTGGGCGCTGGGGCTGCGGGCAGGGATGTCGCTGTCTGATTAGGAACGGCGAATAACACAGTAACACACACGACTTCTTCAAAGGAGCAAGAAGAAGCCATTTATTGAAAACCATCGCATGTATATAAGATAGATTGTGGAAAACAACATAGAAAAGGCTCGTTGGTTTAAGAAGGCAACACTTTTTGAGAACATGTTTTCTGTAAAACATTACGAGACACACACATGGCTTTGTGATCAACAACAGGTGTTCATCTATGTTATTAATTCTTCTTTTTTTTTTTTTTTTTTTTTGGTTTGTTTATCTCTGAGAAACGTCCCCCGGCTTGGGAAAGATCTGAGCTGGAGGCTAACAGCCTGGGAAAAAATTTGAGTTGGATTTTTTCAGAATCCTTCAGCAGTGTCTACACAAGGACATGCATTTGGTGCAAGTGCAAGTAGGGGAGGGGCCTCTGGCAGACGGGTGAAAGGAACAGTGTGAATGTCACTGAAACAAACCGGGAGTCTGCTTGAAACAGCACCAGGGACTTGTAGATAAGAAGTAAGGAAGATTGTCACTTGTAGAAAATGGTACTGATTGACATGGACTGTTGTTCAGCCAAGGCCATGTTAAATTTGAGGCCAGAGAAGACCAAAGACTTAAGAGAATTATGAA
>JAREIS010002011.1:0-14980 GCA_030060385.1 Muscicapa striata striata | reverse complement strand
CCGGGGGCCCCAATGGAAAGGTGCTGGAGGGAATCTGGAGGCTGGGGAGGGGGAAACGTGTTTGAATGAGCTCATGAAAAGTCCCCTCTGAAATGACATGGGCATGAGCTGAAGCTCTGAGCAGCCCTGGCCCACACAGCACCCTCTATACACAGCAGGACCTGCCCTGGCAGGAGTCACTCCCTGCACCCACAGCTCCCCTCCACCATCCATGGGGAGCTCCCAGGCAGGCTGAGAGCTGCCCCTGGCACGTGGCACATCCCTGGGCTGGCCAAGAGCCCTGCAGGAGCTGCTCTGCAGGACAGCCTGGGCAGCCCTGGCTGCAGCCCCAGCTTCAGCCCCTGCAGCCATCCCTGGCAGCAGGAGCCATCCTGCCCTGTCCCTCTGATGGTGTCCAGGGCAGCCCTGCCCTGCAGCACATCCTCCTCCTCCTCCTCCTGTGCATCAGAGAAACTGGGAGAGTCCTCCTGACACATCCCCCAGGCTGTGGGGTGTGCTGGCTCCAGGAGATCCCTCCAGGAGCACAGGGGACATTGCCCTGCACCCACAGACTCACCATGTCCAGGGCTGTGAAGGTGTTTCCCCAAGTGAAGTCTCAGCTCAATGTCTTCCCAGTGCTGATTGCCTTTAGCCTGTCTGTGCCTGGCTCCTGTCCCCTCAGTGCCTGCAGGCAGTGCTCTCAGCCCTGCTGGGCTGGGAGAGGAGCTGCTCCTCAGCAGAAATGTCTTTTTGAAGCTTTTCTTGGTTTACCTTGGGAGCTGCCTCTGCGCCAGGAGCCCAGCCAAGCTCAGCAGCACAGACACAGCACAAGGACTTTTAATGATGCTCTTGGAGATTTGGTGCTGTTTACATCAGACTCAGTCCCTGAGAGAAAGCATGAAGAACTTTTTAAGAACTTGAAGTTAAATTGAAACTGTGAAGTTTCTTGAAGTTTTAATGGATTCCACAGAGGGATATGACTGTGAAAATGTTCCCAGGTTCCAGTTAGAGCAGAACACTGGAGGCAGTGATCCCAGTGGGGGACAACAAAGGAAAAGGTGTCTCTGATGCTGAGCAAACCTGGATGTGTTTCAGGAATGCAAAGGGCCAAGGCCTGAGCCCCAGCCCCTGGCAAGGCACATCCTGTCCCTCCCTCATTGCTCAGGGCTTTTCCTGGGGCACTGGGCTCTGGGGATGTGCAATGCCAAGGGCAGGACCATGGGGCGGCCCCTGCCAGGCTGCTGAGCAGGGACAAGGAGGCAATGAGGCCCCAGCACAGCAAGGCTCACTTGTCCCCTGCTGGCCAAGGGCCCAGGGCCAGCAGCCATGGCCCAAGTGCTGCAGGAGTTGGCTCTGGCAGGGCCTTTCAGCTGCTGCCCATCCCTGTGCCCTCTGCAGCCCAGGCTGTCCTATGGTGTCCATGCCCTGCGCCTCTGTCCCTGCAGGCTGTCGTCATCCCCCGGCTGCCCCACCTGGCTGGCCCCTTCCTTTGCTGACAGCTCTGCATCCTGCCTGCCTCTGCCTGGCCACACAGAGCCTTGGGTTATTCTACACTCCTTCTAGGCTATGTGTGTCACTACAGCCCTGCCCTCGAAGTTAAATTCCGTTCTCTTTTTTCCCAATCAAGGCCTCCTCAGCTGCACTTGGCATTAATTTTCTTTCTCCAGCTGTTCTTTACTCTGTCAAAAGGATCCACCATCTCTGAATCCACCCTTCAAACACTCCCAAGGCTCTCCTCTGTCATCCTCCACTCACTGAGCACAAAGCTCCTTTGTCTCTATACAGTGCTCATGTGCATGAGGCCAAGGGCACCTGGACAAGGAGGACAGTTCTTTTCTATAGGAAGGAAACCACAGAACCCCAGGGTTTTGATGGCAGATCGGGGGCACTCACCAGAGGCAAAGGCAAGCCAGATGTGCCTGTCCTAGCAGCTTTTGTCTGAATGCAACCCTTGGATATTTCTGGAGTTTTGTAGATGGAATTCCATTTCCGCCATGTGTGCCTGGATCAGAATCACAATTCTTCTCCACAGGAAGGAAAAGGACAGAGCCCCAGTGTTACAAAGACTGATTAGAGACTGTCCCAAGGAGTCCAAGGAGGCAGCATTTGTCTGGGAGCAATCCTCGGATAGATGGAATTTGGGAGGCCAAATCCCAGTTTTGTCCATGGGGATTTGGTCAAGAAGGACAGCTCTTTTCCATAGGAGGAAAAGTTTAGAGCCCAAATGTTTCAAAGGCAGATGAGAGCTGGTCCTCAGGAAGCCAAGGGAACCTGGACATTCCTGGCAGCTTTTGTCTGTGAGCTATCCTTGGATATAAGGAATTTTAGAGTCAGATTCTCATTTGGCCATGTATGTCTCGACATAAAAGAAAGTTTTTTTCCATCGGAATAAAAGCACGGCTTCCCAGGGTTTTAAAGGCAGATGCAAGGTGGTCCCTAAGAGACCATGGTCAGGTAGAGCTGTCTGTCCTGGCAGGTTTCAGATGGGAACAGTCCAAGGATATAACTAAAACTGGAGGAGGAATCCCAATTTGGCCATTAACCTCTGGAAGAAAAGGACAGTTCTTTGTCACAGGAAGGAAAGCATGGAATGCCAAGGTTTTAGGGGCAGATGAGAAGCGACCCTCAACATGCCAATGTCAGCTGGACCAGTCAGGTGGCCTGCAGGAGTCC
This sequence comes from Muscicapa striata striata, assembly GCA_030060385.1. Classification (NCBI taxonomy): domain Eukaryota; kingdom Metazoa; phylum Chordata; class Aves; order Passeriformes; family Muscicapidae; genus Muscicapa; species Muscicapa striata. The sequence goes on along the minus strand of JAREIS010002011.1, from coordinate 12,328 downwards.
AAGCCACCCAGACGTGTTTCATGTTCTTGGATCCTTGGGGCCCTGCAGCACCACGATTCCCCCTTGGTTCCATGAGGCCCCACAGTATCACAACAGATCTTTGTTTCTATGAGGCCCAGCAATATCACAATGGTCTCCTTGGCTCTGCAGTGGCACAATGGCCCCATGCTTCCATGGCACAATTGGCCCCTTGGTTCCATGAGGTTCTGCAGTGTCAAAATTATTTCCTTGGTTCCATGGGACAGCACAATGACAAAATGGTGTCCTGGTTTTAGGACAGGGTTCTGCCAATAAACGGCAGAAGTTTCCCTTTGAAATAGAGAAATCAATGTCACCCCCCTCCGAGTGTTATAATTGTTTCAAATCAAGGACTCAAGGCCGAGATAAGGAGGTAAAAGTAACAGCTCTTTACTACTCTAACTCACAGCACAAGTAGAAAACAACAGTAGTTATTAAAATTACCGACGAAAAACAGAAGAAAAAGCCAGTTGTAGTCCTTTCTTAGACGCGGACACACTCGGTCTGTGTCCGTTCCTGGGGTGTAACTGTAGCAGGGCCGGCACAGCTGCAGGCGCAGGCGGGAGCCAGGGAGGTGGAGTGGAACAGCCGCGGCCGGGCTGGCTCAGGTGGGAGCTCTTCGCTCCGGTCCTGTGTCCAGATGACCAGTTGTATTCCCAGAGGTAGGAAGTATTTGGTCTTTGGTGGTCAGCAGTGCCTCCGAGGTAGCAGGGCAGATGCTGGGCAGCTGAATGCAGCCAGCCCCCGGGTCTCCTACCTCCTCACACCGCCGAGCAGACTGGAGAAGTTCCCCCTCCCCCTCTCTCTCCCGGAAAACAGCCGGGCCTCCAGAAGCCTCGTGCTCCCTGAGTAGCTCCCCCTCCCCCTCCCCGGAAGTCCGCATCCCCCTCTGGGTAGCTCCGGTCCCACCCACCCGCCCGTCCAGGGCCATCACAAACCCTGGGCACAGCCGGCGGGTTCTGTTAGCATTACAATGGGAAGAATTCTCCCCACTCATACACTGAAGGAACACAATCCCAACCTTCAACAAGGCATTATTTGATTCTTGCGAAGATGTGCAACAGAAAACATTTCTTCCACATATAGCCCGAGTGTGCAGAGAAAATAATTCCATGACACGTGAGTTGTATTCGATTTTTCACAAATTTCATACTGTCTGAACCCATTGAAACACATTGGTTTGATGTTCACTGCTTCCAAGTTGTCTGGTTCTTAGTTTCTAGTTTACTATTGGACCCGGATTTCTTTGCCTCTGATTCTGTCCTGATGTTAATTAGGTCCGAACTCCTGGATTTCCTTCTCAGCCTTTTCCAAACCAGGTGTCTCCAGCATTGCCGAGGGCCGTTCCTGAGGTGGGTGTTTCTTGCTGTTTGCTGATGGCCGTTGATGTTTGGTTGATGGTTGTTATCTTTGTGGGTGTCTTTTGGGCCGTTTCCAGTCTATTGAGATGTTAAACTCATCTCTGTTGAACAGTGTAACATTCCTTAAATAAATGCTTTAAAATTCCTTTCCCCAAGGCAAAGGCAAACCAAGCCTGAGTAAAGAAATAAGATTTTTTAAAAATTTAAATTTTATATTTTCCAGAATCTAATCCCAGCCAGCCCAGTGTGTGAGTGTGATTGGGAGCCAGAGTGGAATTGTGCCGCTGTGTTCCCCAGCAGCTGTGGCAGTGCAGGCACAGAAAGCAGCGAAGCTGCAGCAGTGGCAGCAAGGATTGGCCCCAGTGGCTGGAGATGCCAAAGGAGGGTGGCCAGGCAGAGGATTTGAGCAGAGGATGTGTGGGCAGGCCCAGGGGCTTCCCCCGCGGTGGAGCCCTGGCTGCTGCTGCGTTGCCTTCAGTGCAGGCTCAGTGGGGCCTCCCGTGCTGGTGCTGCAGGCTGGAAGTGCAAATGTGCGGGGCTGGAGAGCCCCTGAGCCCAGGGTGAGGGGTCCCCCCGTGCTGAGCTGTGCTGGGGCTGTTTCTGTGCTCAGGGACACTTGGCATGGGCCACGGCACTTGGCCACCAGTGGGGCTTCTGTGCACTCCTCAGGCAGAGTGTAAGTCTTGGTCTAATTGCCTTTCCTTAATCACAGCGTGTCTTGGAACTCTTTTCCCTTCTCCTGCCCTTGCAGACCCATCCATGAACACATTTTGTCCCTCAGGCCAGGGAATGTCTCATCAATCTCTCCTGTGCTGGCTCTGGAGCTCTGTCCCTTGAATGCAGCCATGGGTTTGTTGCCAGCCCCTGTGCAGGCTGTTCAAACAGGAGGCTGGGTTAAACCCTTCCCCTGTCCTCAATTCTAAATCCTCCTGTGCCACTGAACAAGTTTCATTCTGTAATCCCGAGCACTGCTCATCCATGTAGAGGCTTTTTTGGTTATCAAAGCTTTAACTTGGTGCCAGACTTGAACAACAGGAGATCCTCCTGCCTTCAGTTTTGGGTCTCAGTTCCCATTAAGGCTGTGGCTGCACAATTCTGCAGACATTGAGGCCACTCTGGCCCCTGGGTTAAACATTTTAGGACGAGAATTCCTTTGGCATGACCCTTACCCTTATTTTGAAAAACCGGGTTCACTATCCTGGTTAATTTTAAAAGGTTTAATAATTGACAATAAGAGACAAACAATAAAGCAAAAGGTTATAACAGCAAAGTGCTTGGCCTTCAGACAAGAGCACACCCTAACTCAGAAACACTTCCTTAAATGCATCAACCTGTTGCATATTCATAGATCTTCATGAATGATTAAAAATCAATCCAGACTTGTTATTCAACGTTTTTTCCATCCCTGGAGGTCTAGTGTCCATAATCCAACAATGTGAAGAATTTCCTTATTATCTTTTCTATTCTAACATTGTTTGAGTTAGTGGCATGAGCAAAAGCTTTTTACATCACCAGGTTATAGTCCAATAAAAATGTATTTATTACACTACTATTTTTAAGCTTTGTTAGTAAGAAAACTGAAAGAAGCTATATTCATACAGAAAAGTTTTCCAACATTATACATATAGCATTCATTTTAATATTTTCAAAAATGCAATAATATAATATGTACTATAACAAACATACAATTCAGATTTCTTTTCTGAATCTGAAAAAGCTATGCCTAGGGCAACAATAATTTTGTTTTTATTTCATTTTCTGAAGTTTTGCTGTTTCTCATGTCCCTACCACAACATTGAGGCTATCTGGGTTTACAGTGTTCTGGCTTGAAGAGGGAGTCCTCAGTCCTGGTCCTGCAATTCCCTATTACTCCTCAGAATTGTCCCAGCTCCATTTTATTGCTGGGTAATGCTACTTTTGAGATTTCCTGGATCTTCTCTGGGTCGATACATCACAAAATTCAGTTAAAATATGTCCCAAATATTTAACCTTTTTCTCCAGCATTTGTGCTTTTTTTTCAAATACTCCAAGATGCTTTTTAGCCTGAACATTCAGCCATTTCACAGAGGCTTCTTCTACCTGTTCTTGTCCTCCTGTTTGGGGCAAGTCACCCACATCCTGCATTAACCCAATCCCTGGGGTGGGGTAAATTCTTGTGATATTTTCTGCAAGGCTTGCCCCAATAAGGCTGGTGCTTCCGTGCATCCCTGCAGAAGGACCGTCCATGTCTTTACCATTTTCCCTTCTGCCTCTTGTTCCCACTCCAAGGCAAAATACAGTTTAGCATCCTGTGTGAGTGGGCATCCCCAGAAAGCATCTTTGACATCCAGTACTGAATGGTGTCAGTGTGAGGAGGGATCCTGGTTCAAGATGGTGTGAGGATCTGAGACTGTGGGGTGCCTGGGTTTAATAATCTCATTTACTATTCTTAGGTGCTGCATCATTCTGTCAATTCCATCTGATTTCTTGACTGGCAGGATAGGAGCATTCTAGGGAGAGATCCCTGGCTCCAAAAGCCCTGCCTTTAGCAGGGACTCAATAACAGGCTGTGAGCCCTTCCTTCCCTCCCTTGGAATAGGGTACTGCTTTAGACACCACTTGTCTTGTTTGCTTCAAGGTACTTTGGAGAGGCTCCATTTCCAATTTTCCCTATTTTCCTGGAGCTGCCCACACTTCTGGATTCACTTCAGCACAGGCCTGGCCAGACATCTGCCAGACCAAGGCACAAGTCTGTATCACCTTTACAGTATTAATTTGTATTCCTGAATTAGCCATCAAATCCCTTCTCAGTAAATTACTATCAGAATTAGGAATAAAGAAAAGCTCCTGCATTTCAAACCCATCCCCCACATCTTCTAACACTGGTGGAATAAAACACACCAGCTCATCTTTCCCAGTTATCCCCTGAATACTGCTGTCTAAATCCCTTCTGGATTTCCCTTATTGTCCCCCTCGTTGTCCATGTCCTTGATTACCTCTGGGAGAATGTGCAAACTCCCTCAACATGCTCCCAAGGGCCCCTTCAGAGATATTTTGGGATCATCATCCCTTTTGCCGGGAGCCCTTCCTGGCTTTCCCTTTCTCCCCTCCATGGGTGCCCTGCCATGTTTAGTCCCCGAAGATCCCACTGCACTCACTGATGAGATTTTCAGAGCTCTCTGGCTGCCGACTCTTCCCAGCCCCCTGATGTGTCCCTCGTCTGTCTCCTGGTCACTCTCGGGTCCCCAATCCATGCCCGGTGCCGCCGCCCCCCAAGGGAGCCGATCACCCAAACTGGGTGAGGCACCTTCAGCTCCACTCGCTGCCCCCGCCCCGGACGGGGGAAGGAATTCCAGCCGAGCCCCAAGGTGTGTGGAAAACTTCACATCACCAGAGGATTCTGTGCACAGAGAAGACAGAGGAGTCCTGTAAAAGTAATTTCATTGACAGAAGAAGGGGCAGAGGCCATGGGCCATTTGCCATGGGGTCTGTGCAGTTGCCAAGGCCGGGCCCCCCCACGCTGCCGTGGCGGGAGCGGCTGCAGTGGGGACCGAGTGCGGGCGGGAGCGGCCGAGAGCCCAGCGCTGCCCCAGCCCGAGCTGCCCCAGCTCCATCCCTGCCCCTGCGCTGGGATGCTGTGGGTTTGGGGGGAAGAGGGAGCTGGCAGGGGGTGCTGGGCCTGGGGGCAGCAGGAGAAGGGAAGGAGAAGCAGGGCTGGAGAACACAATGGTGAAAGGATGCACGTGGGAGGAGAAGGTGGGATTGTGCAGGAGGAGGAGGAATAGTAGGAGGAAGTGGAATCTGAGGAAGAGCAGGGACACAGGCGGAGGAGCAGAAACGGGACGCAGTGCAAGGTTTCAGCCCTGCCTGTATCTGCAGACTCCTACCAGCCCCAGAGTCGTTGCCTCTCCCACTGGCACAAGATGACGGGAGGAGGATCAACAATTCTCACACGGATGAATTTTGGTGTTTCTGAGCTTTATTGGGCTACATGTTGGCGTTTTGGTTTTATTTGCTGGGCGTGCATCTTTATATTTTGGAGGGGGTTTTGGCTCAGTTTTGCTCTTCGGGTAGTTTTTGATTTGTGTACTGATGTTTAAGAACTTCTGATCTGCATCTTGATGTTTTGGCGGTTCTAACAGACACAACATGCCCAATGACTTCCTGAGATGAACTTGGGCAAGGAGGAACTCCCAGCCCAAGGCATTTTCTTCTTGTTTTTTCCCAAACCAGGATTTTTCATTCCCAAGGCTTTGGTGGATGGAGAAGGAGGAAAAGCCCCAGAGATCCCTCAGGAGGAGGGGCTGCAAACCCAGCCCAGGGAGCTGCGAGGAGGAAAGACCCTCCCTGAGCCGGGAAGGCGGCCGGAGATGCAGGCAGAGCTCAGAGCTGGTGGAGAAGCCTCATGGAGGGGAGAAGCCCCACAAGTGCTTGGAATGTGGGAAAAATTTCATTTCAAGCTCCAAGTTGATCCGGCACCAGAGGATCCACACTGGGGAACGGCCCTATGAGTGTGGGCAATGTGGGAAGAGATTCAGAGAGAGCTCCGACCTGATGCGGCACCAGAAGATCCATACTGGGGAAAAGCCCTATGGGTGTGGGAAATGTGGAAAGAGCTTCAGCACACTCTCCAATCTGTTACGACACCAGGTGATCCACACAGGGGAACGGCCCTACACCTGCTTGGAATGTAGGAAGAGCTTTGGGCACAGCTCCAACCTGAGAGCACACCAGCGCATCCACACTGGGGAGAGGCCCTACAAATGTCCTGAGTGTGGAAAGAGGTTTCAGAGAAGCACACATCTCCTCCAACATGAGCGGATTCACACAGAGGAGAGGCCCTTCCGCTGCCCTGACAGCGGGAAGGGATTCAAGCACAACTCCCACCTCACTCTCCACCGACGTATCCACACTGGGGAGAGGCCCTACGAGTGTCATGAGTGTGGGAAGAGCTTCTCAGACAGCTCAACCTTGACCCGACACCAACGGAGGCTCCACTAAGGGAAGCCCTGTCAGTTCCCCGAGTGCGGGAAGAGCTTCGTGCTCTGCTCCAGCTCCATCCCCCATGGGAGGATCGGTGTTGGATGATCCCCAGTGACCCCCGTTGGGCAGAGCCCTGGTGATCCCTGTTGGGTGGGGGAAGGGGTTGTAGAGATTTCTCTCCCTTCTCCTTGTCCTGCAGTGGTTTGGTTGGTAATAAATTCCCTCCCTGTCCCCAGGCTGAGTCTGTTCCCGTTCGGTGCTCGGGGTGGGATCTCTCCTGTTCCTTCTTTCCACTCCCGGGCCTCTCCTCAGCCAATCAGACAGTGCGATGAAGAAGATTCAGCCAATCAGGGAGAGCAGCTCTGATGACTCACCGGTTGCCGGGCAGACCCGCAGCACCCAGTGTTCCCCACCTGGACCCCGCCTTCCCCGCCCAATCACGATCCCTCCACGGGGTCCCCCCAAGTCCCTCCCCAGTCCCGCCCACAATAAACGGGACCAGGGTCTAAGGGAAGCTTTACTGGGATGACTGGGAGCCGCCAGGCGGGGGCAGAGTGGGGCTGGGGGTGACACACACCGTCCCCCAAAATCAGCACAGGGGCAGAGAGGGGTCCTGGCTGGGTTTAAGGTCACGGGGAGGGGCTGCAGCCGCTTCTGACTCAGGAGTTTTCTGGGCAGAGGAAGGTGAGTGACAGCAGACTGGGGGCCCCAGGGGGAGCACATGCACTCCGGGACCCCCCTTCACCTTCTTGCACAGGTAGAAGCTGAGCCCCAGCGCCAGGAAAACGAAGCCCAACACGGACCCCCCCGATTCCCATCAGCACCTTGCTGCGGGCAGTGTCCAGCAGCATCTCTGGGATTCCACAGGTGTAAGGACCCCCCAAAACCTGTCACAGACACCCCAACCCCCTCCAAGCACCCTCCCATTCACACCCAGCCCACCAAGGAGCCCCCAAAACTACTCCCAGTCTCTTCCCAGCCTCCCCAGGACGCCCAGCCCCTCCCCCAGTCTCTTCCCAGCACAGCCAACCTCATTCTAACTCCTACTTTCCAATCCCTGATCTTATTCCATCCCCTGCAGGCTTGCTCAAATCCCTCCCAGTTACACCCAGCACTCCCAAACTCCCTCCCAGTGCCCACCAGGACCCTCGGAACGCCATCCCACTCTCTCTAATGTCCATACAACCCCTTCTCAGTCCTTACACACCCCCAAGCCCGTCTCCCAGTTTGAACCAGGATATCTCAAACTCTTTCCAAGTTACTTCCAGCGCACCCCAACCCCTCTCCCATTCCCCCAGTGCCTCCCCCACTCCCTCTGCACTGTGGGGTCCAGGCTGTGCCCCAGTGCTGGCTCAGGGGGGCTCCAGGCTGACGTGCTCCACCTGGCAGCTGGAGGTGACCCCATTCTGGGGGGTTGGGGTTTGCAGCAGCACCAGGAGCTGGTGGGTCCAGTCCCCATTGGGGACCCAGTCAGTGGCCACCACGTGCCCTGAGAGCTCCTGCGGGCCCTGGAACCACCTCAGCTGCATCTGGGCAGGGTAGAAATCCATCATGGAGCAGAGCAGGCAGTCAAGGCTGCAGGGCTGGTGCTCGCAGCCACCTTGGCGCCATCCTGTCCCGTCCCATCCCATCCCATCCCATCCCATCCCATCCCATCCCATCCCATCCCATCCCATCCCATCCCATCCCATCCCATCCCATCCCATCCCATCCCATCCCTCCCTGACATGCCCACGCACAGGACGGAACAGGGCCCAGGGCTGCCCCCCCAGTGGCCGTGCTCTGTTCCCTGTCCATCCAGGGCTGTCCCTGCCCGGGCAGCGCAGGGCTGGGCTCGTTCTCCGGCCTCTCCCGCGGCCCCTCAGCTCTGGCTGCGCTCGCTCCGTGCCCGATGCAGGGAAGGACCGGGCACAGGAGCAGGGCCCCGCCCGTGGCCGCTCCCGCAGAGCTGTGCAGGTCCCTGCGGCCATCCCCACCTGGGCCGGGGCTGCTGTCCCTGCTGGGCCCAGCGCCGCGCCTGGAGCACTCCATGGAGCGTCCCTCCCTGCCCGCCCCTCCTGCTGCTGCAGCTGCTGCGGAGGTTCCTGCGCGTTGGGCGCAGAAAGAGCACGGCCACAGCGACCCAGGGCACAGCCCAGCCCGACTGCAGGCCGAGCGAGCTGCAGGCAGAGCCTGGTGCCAGCACAGCGTCCTCTGCACGCGCAGCAAACTCTGCCAGGGCAGCGGCTGAGGGCAGGGCGAAGGCTGGCACGGCCCGGGCTGAGGGCATGGCCAGCACAAACAGCCTCACACGGGCATCTCAAACACTGACCCCACACCCACTCGGACTGCCATTCCTGCTCCCGCTCTGGATTTGTCCCAGCAGCAGCTCAGCACCCTGGGGCCAGGGCTGAAGGCCTCCCACGATCATGTGGCCCCTCAAGCCACGTCCGCTGTGCCCCCTCAGCCCTTGAGGCCAGCACAGTGCGGGGGAAGGCAAGAGCTTCTTGGGGGAAGCTGGGGAAGTCGCTCCCATGGACAGCACTCCAAGTCCTCCCCGTGCCCCCTCCAGGTGCCAGCCATGGTGAGGGACATTCACCAGGGCTCTGTCACCCAGCCCCACTCAGCTGCAGGACTGTGACAAGAAGCTGGTGGCTCTGGAGCGCAGGCAGGTCTGGGACACCCTGCTCTGTGCTGACACCCAGCACTGTGCAGTGGGGCTGCTGGCCAGGTGAGACCCCCTTCTCCCCCCTGCCAGCATTGGTGCCCTGTGCCCAGAGTGCCCCACACAGTCCCCGTGGTTGTGGCCAGAGGGCCTTGGCACCAAGGGACGGCCGAGCAGACTGGAAAAGGCTGGGAGAGGAGGGTGCCCAGGAGCAGCCGCCTCCCCAAGGGCCCACGTCCCCTGGCAGGGTGCTGGGCACAGATCACACCTCTGTGAGTCAGTCCTGGCAGAGGTTTGCCCGCCCGGCTCAGGGCCTTGGTGCCTTTCTCCCCCTGCCAGGGAGATGCGCCGTGGCTCGAGCCCCTTGTGTTCCGGCATCGCCACGCACCTGCTCAGCTGCTCATCGGGGGCAGCCGCGCTGGGATCTGCCGGCCCTGGCGTTCCTGGTGGAGCTGAGCCTGAGGGCCAGCGCTGCCTGGCTGAGCTGCCTCCCAGCTCTCTGCCCTCTGGGAGCCGCAGCCGCCCGGCACGGTGCGCGCCCGGTGCTGCTGCTGGGCCCGGCCCCGGGCGGTTCCGCGCTCCTGCCGGCCGGGTCCCTGTCACTGCCCTGTGCCTTTCAGGCCCTGCAGTGTCTGGATTGAGCAAACACGGGCACAGCGCCCTGTGGGTCATGTCCAGGCAGCTGCTGAGCGAGAGCAGGGACAGGCTGTGCCTGGAGCTCAGAGGCCTCGTGGTGCTCAGCAAGGAGCCCTCGCTGGTGAGAAGGGGGCAGTGGCTGAAGCTGAGCTGGCAGCGTGGGGCTGGGCAATGCAGCCCCTTGGGCTTGCCTGGGATTCGGCAGCTGAGGCAGCTGCTCCCAGCTCTCCTGCCTCCCGCTTCAGCTGCCCCAGTGCCTCGGCACAGGCCTCTGGCCTCTGGGCCCTGAGGCAGCTGGGTGGGGTTGCAGGGCCAGGGCCCTGTTGGTGCTGCAGCCCTCCAGGGCTTCACAGCACAGCCTTGTGTTGCTCACAGAGCGGAGGAATATGCGGCCTGTACCAACACCTGGTGGAGCAGCTGGCTGATCCAGATGGAAAGATGGTGGGGATGACCCTCTCTGTGCTCGCCCATATGCTCCAGGAGAAAGATCTCAAGATACCCAGTGCCACCCCCCCGAAACTGGGTGAGCCACTCCTGCCACACTTTGAGAACGTAAGGCTCTGTGCCCACGGGCACTGGACACTGCCCAGAAACTCTGTGCCCTGGGCAGTTTTGGGCCTTTGCCCTGCTGGGCCTGGACTAGTCAGTGCTGAGCTCTTCTCCTTTCCTCCAGGACAACAGCCATGTGCAGCTGCTCTCCATCCAGCTCTTCTGCAGGTGATGGAGCTGGTAGTGGAAGAGGGGAAAAAGGTTCTCAGGAGAACCGTGAGCCAGAGCCTGCTCCCACTCTTCTTGCGCTGGCACGATGAGAACCGGCCCGTGGGGAAGGTGAGGTTTTGTGCCGTGCTGCTGCATCCCTGGCAGGGGCTCGGCTGCCTCCTGCCCTGGCGCCTCGCGGGCTCAGCCTCGCCCTGGCCTTGGCACAGGGATGCGGGTCCCGAGCCCCGGGCTCTGGTCCGGCCGAGGGGCAGAGCCCGCGCCGAGCCTTCCCTCCTGGCGCTCTCCGCAGCTGCCGCAGGGCGAGAGCCGAGCGGCCGAGCCCCTGCGCTGGGCCCTGCCGTGCCTGCAGAGCCGCAGCAGCGCCTGCGACCGGCGGCCGTCAGGTTCATCGCTGAGCCCCAGCCCGCCGTCCCTCCCCGCCTCCCGCCCGGCGCTGCCCCGGCAGCGGGAGCCGGGCCTGGCGCGGTGCAGCCCCGCCTGCCCTCGGCGCTGCCGCCGCCCTCCCGCAGCCGTGCCCTGCGGCGGCACGATGCGCCAGGGCCCGGGCTGAGCCCTGCCGGGGGACGGGGCCGTGCGGCCGCAGGGCTGGCAGCGCCCCTGGGGCAGCTGTGCCGCCAGGGCCAACACGGGCTCTGTGCTGCCAGGGCTCGCCGGAACGCTCCTGGTGGCACAGAAGGAGGAGCTGCAGGTCCTCAGCGAGGGTGAGTGAGGGCAGCCGCCCTCGTGGCAGCGGGGCCGCCGGGGGCAGCTGCAGATGCCGGGCACGGAGCAGCAATTGCTGCCCGGGCTGCGGAGGGCTCTGCTCGCTGTGCGGACGGGGGGCGGCGCGGGCGGAGCACGGAGAGCTCTCAGGGACACGGGGGATCCGTGGCCAGCACCTTCTGGCCCGTGCCCTGCTCTCCTGCTCCCTCGTGGCCATGGCGGGAGCTGGGTGGGATGTCCCTGGCAGGAAGGTTTCCTTGGATTCCCGCAATCCGGCCTCTGACTGTGGCTCTGTTCCTCTCTCTTCCAGCCCTTCAAGCCCTGAGGAAAGACGAGAGCCCCTCCTTCATGAGCCAGGTTATCCAGCTGGCATTCGACAGAAGATCTGCCAAACTTCACCTGCTGGATCAGACGAACCAGTGTCCTTCGGCGACCTTCCCACTGTAGATGGGACCAGCTGCAGAGCAGACGGGACCAGCTGGAGCTCCAGGCACAGCTCTTGCTGGTCACAGCTGAGCCTGTGGCAAGCTCCAGGAGCTCCTGCCATCTCCCTCCCTGCTGGCAGCTCCCTCCCTCCATTCCTCAGGCCCTGCCCATCCCCAGTTTTGCCTCCCAGCTCACCCCTTCGCTTCGCCTTCCCTTCATAAAGTTTGGTTTGTTCACTTTACCCACGTCTCTGTGGAGCCTGAGCGGTGCCAGCCCTGAGCCCTGGGACACACAGGGCCCTGCTGCCGTTCTCTGCCGCGCTGTGCTCTGTGCACGGACAGAGAGGGACAGGGGCAGCTCAGGCTGCAAAGGGCCCTGTCCTGCAGGGCCCCTTGCACAGCACCGGGGGGTTAAAGGTCGTGCTGAGCACGCTGAAGGGGACAAGGAGCCTGGGTTTTAGAAGAGCCAGCTTGAGTATGCTCTGAGCCCAGCCTTGAGGGATTCCCTGGCAAGCACCCACGGAGGGCAAAGGAGCTTGCAATGCTGGAAGTTTTCACAAAGAGCTTCCTGAAAGCACAGCAATGCTCCATCCCCACACAGGGATGGGAAGAGGGCAGAACCAGAGGCCATCGTGGCCTAACAGTGAGCTCTGGGTGTGCTAAAAGCAAATGAAGCAGCAGCAGCAGCAGCAGTGGCAGAGTGGCTGAGACTCAGAGCGCGACCGTGCCAGTGGAGGGAGCGCTGCCAGGCAGTGCCTGCACGCTGGGGGAGGTTCTGGGGGTTCTGGTCTCCCCACGAGCGAGGAATGGCAGCCCCTGCCTCAGACCCAGTCAGAAACCCAAGCAAGTGAGACCAGAGG
>JAREIS010002010.1:0-51965 GCA_030060385.1 Muscicapa striata striata | reverse complement strand
TATAAGGCCGCCGCTCCCGGAGATGCTCCTGGGGGCTCCTGATTTTTTGGGGGTCCTTCCCCCCTGCCGCCCCCAGCCCCGCTTCTCTCCCGAGGTGAGACCCCCAAAATCCCCGAACCCCAAAACCCCAAAAAAACCAAAAACCCGATTCTTTTAACCCAAAAACGCCCAAAATCCGGGGTTTTTAACCCAAAATTCGCGGGTTTTAACCCAAAATTTGGGGATTTTAACCCAAAATTCGGGATTTTAACCCAAAATACTCCCAAAATTCGGAGATTTTAAACCAAAAAAAGCGAAAATCCGGGGATTTTAACCCAAAAAACGCCCAAAATCCGGGGGTTTTAACCCAAAATCCGGGGGTTTTAACCCAAAATTCGGGGGTTTTACCCCAAAATTCGGGGATTTTAACCCAAAATTCGGGGATTTTAACCCAAAATACTCCCAAAATTCTGGGATTTTAAACCAAAAAAAGCGAAAATCCGGGGATTTTGACCCAAAATCCGGGGATTTTAACCCAAAAAATGCCCAAAATTCGGAGATTTTAAACCAAAAATCCGGGGTTTTTAACCCAAAAAATACCCAAAATCCGGGGATTTTAACCCAAAATTCGGGGGTTTTAACCCAAAATTCCGGAATTTTAACCCAAAAAAAGCGAAAATCCGGGGATTTTAACCCAAAAAATGCCAAAAAATCGTGGGTTTTAACCCAAAATTTGGGGATTTTAACCCAAAATTCGGGGGTTTTAACCCAAAATAGTCCCAAAATTCGGGGATTTTAAACCAAAAATTCGGGGGGTTAAAGCCAAAAAAGCGGAAATTGGGGGATTTTAACCCAAAAAACGCCCAAAATCCGGGGATTTTTACCCAAAATCCGGGGATTTTAACCCAAAATTCGGGGGTTTTAACCCAAAAAAACCCCAAAATTCGGGGATTTTAACCCAAAAAAAGCGAAAATCCGGGGATTTTAACCCAAAAAATACCCAAAATCCGGGGATTTTAACCCAAAATTCGGGGTTTTAAACCCAAAATTCGGGGGTTTTAACCCCCAAAAAACTAAAATTTGGGGGTTTTAACCCAAAAAAAAGAGAAAATTCGGAGATTTTAACCCAAAAAAAGCCAAAATTCGGGGGTTTTAACCCAAAAAAAAGCAAAAATTTGGGGGTTGAAACCCAAAATTTGGGGATTTTAACCCAAAAATGCCCAAAATCCGGGGATTTTAACCCAAAATTTGGGGATTTTAACCCAAAATTCGGGGGTTTTAACCCCCAAAAAACCAAAATTTGGGGGTTTTAACCCAAAAAAAGCCAAAATTTGGAGATTTTAACCCGAAAAATGCCGAAAATCGGCGGATTTTTACCCAAATTTTTGGGTTTTAACCCAAAAAAAAAAAAAAAAAAAGGAAATTTGGGGGGTTTAATCGGAATTTCGGGGGTTTAAACCAAAATTCGGGGATTTGAACCAAAAAAAAAAAAAAAAATTTTGGGATTTTAACCCGAAATTTTCGGGTTTTAACCCCAAAAAAAGCGAAAATTTGGAGATTTGAACCCAAAATTTTTCGGTTTTGACCCCAAAAATCCCCAAATGCGACGATTTGAACCCCAAATTTTCGGATTTTAACCCAAAAAAATCCCAAATTTCGAGGGTTTGAACCCAAAAATTTTGGGGGTTTTTTAACCCAAAATTCGCCGGTTTTAACCCAAAAAATCCCGAATTTTTTTGGGTAAAAATCCTCAAATTTTGGGTAAAAAATCCCCAAATTATTGAGAGAAAAATCTCCAAATTTTTGGGTGAAAATCCCCAAATTTTGGGTGAAAAAAAATCCCCGAATTTCGCAGCGGAGCCCCAAAATTTTTGGGTAAAAATCCCCAAATTTTGGCCAAAAAAACCCCCAAATTTTGGGTTGAAATCGCCAAATTTTGGGTAAAATAAAAAAAACCAATTTTGGGTGAAAATCCCCAAATTTCGGCTCCAAACCCCAAATTTTGGGTGAAAAAAATCCCGAATTTTGGGTGGGAACCCCCCAAAATTGGAGTCGGGATCCCTCAAATTTTTGGGTTGAAATTCCCAAATTTTGGGGTTTTTTTGGGGGGTTTTTTTTCCCTTCCCCTCCCCCACCCTCCCCCGCCACGTCTCCCTCCCGCCCCTCCCCACCCCGCGCGATTTTTTTTTTTTTTTTTGGGGTTTTTTTTAAATTTTTTTTTTGGGGACTTTTTTTTTCTTCTCCCCAAAATCCCCCCCAAAAAAATCCCAAAATCGCCCCAAAAAAAAATCCGGGGGTGGGGGAGGGGCGAGACGTGGCCGCTGCTTCCCCTCCCCCACCCTCCTCCCCTCCCCCCCCTCCCGCTTCTTTTTAACCAAAAATTTCGCTTTTACCCCAAAATTCGAACCCAAAATTACCAAAAAAAAATTAAAATTTGGGGGTTGGGGGAGGGGCGCCACGCCCAAAATTTCCCCCAAAAAAAATTAAAAAAAAAAAAAAATCATAAAAATAAAAATAAATAAAATTTTGCCCAAAAAAGGTCAAAATGAGCCCAAAATTCACTCAGGATCCACAAAATTAAAAAAAAACCCAAAATTCCGCCCAGAGCCCCCAAAATTTCACCCGGGACCCCCAAAATTTGATCGAAGTTTGGGATTTTTCACCCAAAATTGGGTTTTTTTACCCAAAATTTGGGGATTTTTTTGGGTTAAAAGCGCCGGATTTGGGATTTTTCGGGGTTAAAAATCCCCCAAAAATCCCAAAAAATTCCCTTAAAAAACCCAAAAAAAATCCCTAAAAATTCCCAAAAAAATCCCAAAAAATCCCCAAAAAATCCCCAAAAAATCCCCAAAAAATCCCCCAAAAAATCCAAAAAAATCCCCCCGAAAATCCAAAAAAATTCCCCAAAAATCCCCCAAAATTCCTTTAAAAATAAAGGAAAAATCCTCAAAACCCCCCAAAATTCCCCAAAATACCCAAAATGCCCCAAAAACTCCCCAAAAAATCCCAAAAATTCCCCAAAAATCCCCAAAAATCCCCCAAAAATCCCTTAAAAAACCCAAAAAAAATCCCTAAAAAATCCCTAAAAATTCCCCAAAAAATCACCAAAAAATGCCCCAAAAACCCCAAAAAAATCCCCAAAAAACCCCCCAAAAATCCCTTAAAATAAAAAAAAAGTCCTCTAAAAACCCCCCCAAAAAAAACCCAAAAAACACAAAAAAACCCAAAAAAATCCCCCCAAAAAACCCAAAAAATCCTAAAAGAAACCCAAAAATCCGAAAAAAAACTCCAAAAAAATCCCCAAAAAATCCCCAAAACCCCCCTAAAAATACCCAAAAAATCCCCCAAAATCCCATAAAATCCCCCCAAAATCCCAAAAAATCTCCCAAAAAATTCCCCCAAAAATCACAAAAAGTCCCCCCAAAAATCCGTTAAAAATCCCCCAAAAATCCCCCAGAAAACCCCCAAAAAATCCTCCAAAAATCACCAAAAAAATCCCCAAAAATTCCCCCAAAAAATCCTGAAAAATACTTTAAAAATCCCAAAAAAATCCCCAACCCCCCTTTCCAAAAAACCAAAAAAACCAAAAAAAATCCCAAAAAAACCCCAAAAAAATCCCTAAAAAAATCCCAAAGAAATCCTGAAAATATCCCAAAATATGCCCCAAAAATCCCAAAAAATCCCCAAAAAAATCTCCCAAAAAATCCGAAAAGAAACCCAAAAACTCCCAAAAACCCCCCCAAAAAACCCTAAAAAATCTCCAAATAATTCCCCCCAAAACCCCAAGAAAATCCCTAAAAATCCCCCAAAACCCCAAAAATCTCCCAAAAATTCCCCAAAATCCCAAAAAAACCCCCAAAAAACCCAAAAACCTTCCAAAAAAAAAAAATAAAAAATAAATCCCAAAAAATCCCAAAAAATCCCAAAAAACCAAAAAATCCCCCAAAATCCTAAACAATCCCCCAAAAATCCCTAAAAACCCAAAAGAAACCCCAAATAAACCTGGAAAAAATTAAAAAAACCCCAAAAATCCCCAAAAAATGCCCCAAAAATCCTTTAAGAAATCCCCAAAAATCCCAAAAAAAATCCCCCCAAAAAACCCTCAAAAATTCCCAAAACTCCCCCCAAATATCCTAAAAAAATCCAAAAATTCCCCAAAAATCCCGAAAAAACCGAAAAAAAAAACAAAAATGTCCCAAAATTTCCCCAAAAACCCCAAAAACCCCAAAAAACCCAAAAAATCCCCCAAAATCCCTAAAAATCCTAAAAATCCCCAAAAAAATCCTCAAAAAATCCCAAAAAATGCCCCAAAAATAAAAAAAAATTCCTCAAAAATCCCTAAAATCCCCAAACCCCCAAAATTTCATTTTTTTCCCCAAAATGCCCTTTGCCCCTCCCCCAGGCCGGGCTGCTGGAAATGCCAAAAAAACTCCAAAAAAATCCCCAAAACTCATCCAAAAAATCCCTAAAAACAAAACACAAAAAAAAAAATCCCAAAAAAATCCCAAAAAATCCCCGAAAACCCCAAAAAAAACCCCTCAAAAATCCCTCAATAAATAAAAAAAAACCCCAAAAAATCCCAAAAAATCCCCCCAAAAAACCCCCAAAAAACCAAAAAATCCTAAAAAATCCCCAAAAAATCCCCAAAAAATCCCTAAAAAAATCCAAAAAAATCCCCCAAAAAATCCCCAAAAAATCAAAAAAATCCCAAAAAAATCCTAAAAAAATCCTAAAAAATCTCCGAACAAACCCCAAAAAATCCCCAAAAAATCCCCAAAAATCCCCAAAAAAATCCCCAAAAAATCCCCAAAAATCCCCAAAAAATCCCCAAAAAATCCCCAAAAAATCCCCAAAAAAATCCCCAAAAACCCCAAATCCCCCCCCCCAGGCGTGGCTGCAGCAGTTCGGGTACCGCCCCCCGGGGAGCTGCGGGCGCGGCCCCGCGCCGGCTCGGCCTTGCTGGCGGTGGCGAAACCCCAAAAAATCCTAAAAAATCCCTAAAAAATCCCTAAAAAATCCCCAAAAAATCCCTAAAAAATCCCTAAAAAACCCCAAAAAATCCCTAAAAATCCAATAAAAATCTCAAAAAATCCCCAAAAAATCCCCAAAAAATCCCTAAAAATCCCCAAAAAACCCAAAAATCCCCAAAAAACCCCAAAAAATCCCCAAAAAATCCCCAAAAAAATCCCAAAAAAATCCAAAAAAACCCCAAAAATCCCCAAAAAATACTAAAAAAATCCAAAAAAACCCCAAAAAATCCCCAAAAAATCCCCAAAAAATCCCAAAAAAATCCCAAAAAAATCCAAAAAAATCCTAAAAAATCCCAAAAAATCCCAAAAAATCCCCAAAAAATCCCCAAAAATCCCTAAAAAATCCCCAAAAAATCCCTAAAAAAACCCCAAAAAATCCCCAAAAAATACTAAAAAAATCCTAAAAAAATCCCAAAAAATCCCCGAACAAACCCCAAAAAATCCCCAAAAAATCCTAAAAAAATCCCCAAAAAATCCCTAAAAAAACCGAAAAAAATCCCTAAAAAATCCCCAAAAAATCCCTAAAAAACCCCAAAAAATAAAAATAAATCCCAAAAAAATCCTAAAAAATCCCCAAAAAATCCCCAAAAAAACCCTTAAAAACCCCCAAAAAATCCCAAAAAAATCCCTAAAAAATCCCTAAAAAATCCCCAAAAAATCCCCAAAAAATCCCAAAAAAATCCCAAAAAAGTCTCCAAAATCCCAAAATTTCCCCCAAAAATCCCTGTGCCCCTCCCCCCCCAGGCGTGGCTGCAGCAGTTCGGGTACTGCCCCCCGGGGACCTGCGGGCGCGGCCCCGCGCGGGCTCGGCCTCGCTGGCGGCGGGAAACCCCAAAACATCCCCAAAAAATCCCTAAAAAATCCCTTAAAAAATCCTAAAAAAATCCCTAAAAAACCCAAAAAAAATCCAAAAAAATCCCCCAAAAAATCCCCAAAAAATCCTAAAAAAATCCCCAAAAAATCAAAAAAAAATCCCCAAAAAATAAAAAAAAAATCCCCAAAAAATCCCAAAAAAATCCTAAAAAAATCCTAAAAAATCTTAAAAATAATCCCTCAAAAAACCCAAAAAAATCCCCAAAAAATCCCCAAAAAATCCCCAAAAAAATAAAAAAAATCCCCCAAAAAATCCCAAAAAATCCCTAAAAACCCCCCAAAATCCCTAAAAATCCAATAAAAATCTGAAAAAATCCCCAAAAAAATCCCCAAAAAAATCCTAAAAAATCCCCAAAAATCCCCAAAAAATCCTAAAAAAATCCCAAAAAATCCCCAAAACATCCCCAAAAAATCCCCAAAAAATCCCCAAAAAATTCCCAAAACGCCCTCTGCCCCTCCCCCCCCAGGCGTGGCTGCAGCAGTTCGGGTACCTGCCCCCCGGGGACCTGCGGGCGCGGCCCCGCGCGGGCTCGGCGTCGCTGGCGGCGGCGCTGGCGGCCATGCAGGAGTTCTACGGGCTGCGCGTCACCGGCACGGCCGACGCCGACACCCTCCGGTCAGTGCCCGGCCAAGATGGCGCCTCGGGGAGACAGCGGGGCCGTGTGGGGTCAGCGTTGGGTTTGGGGTCATCGTTGGGTTTTGGGGTCATTCATTGAGTTTTGAGGTCAAAAGGATCCAGAAATGTCAATTTTTGGGGTCATCGTTGGGTTTGGGGTCAATGGGGTCGGTTTTCGGGTCATCGTTGGGTTTTGGGGTCACTGTTGGGTTTGGGGTCAAGGGGATCCAGTTTGGGGTCAACGGGATCCAGAAATTTCCATTTTTGGGGTCAATGTTGAGGTTTTGGGGTCATCGTTGTGTTTTGGGGTCAAGGGGATCCCGAAATTTCCGTTTTTGGGTCATCGTTGAGTTTTGGGGTCATGGTTGGGTTTGGGGTCAAAGTTGGGGTCAATGGGGTGGGGTTTGGGGTCATTCATTGAGTTTTTAGGTCAAAAGGATCCAAAAATGTCAATTTTTGGGGTCATCGTTGGGTTTGGGGTCAATGTTGAGGTTTTGGGGTCAATGGGGTTGGTCTTGAGGTCATCGTTGGGATTTTGGGGTCATTGTTGGGTTTTGGGGTCAACGGGATCCCAAAATGTCAATTTTTGGGACGATCGTTGAGTTTTGGGGTCACTGTTGGGTTTTGGGGTCAAAAGGATCCCAAAATTTCCATTTTTGGGGTCATCGTTGGGATTTTGGGGTCTTCGTTGGGTTTTGGGGTCAACGTTGGGTTTCGGGGTCAACGGGATCCCGAAATTTCCATTTTTGGGGTCATTGTTGTGTTTGGGGTCAATGTTGAGGTTTTGGGGTCATCGTTGGGTTTTGGCGTCAAGGGGATCCAGAAATGTCAATTTTTGGGACGTTTGTTGAGTTTTGGGGTCAATGTTGAGGTTTTGGGGTCATCGTTGGGTTTTGGGGTCGACAGAATCCAAAAATGTCAATTTTTGGGACGTTTGTTGAGTTTTGGGGTCTTCGTTGGGTTTTGGGGGTCATTGTTGGGTTTGGGGTCAAGGGGATCCAGTTTGGGGTCAACGGGATCCAGAAATGTCAATTTTTGGGGTCAATGTTGAGGTTTTAGGGTCATCGTTGGGTTTTGGGGTCAACGGGATCCCGAAATTTCCATTTTTGGGGTCATTCATTGAGTTTTGGGGTCAAGGTTGGGTTTGGGGGTCAATGGGGTTGGTCTTGAGGTCATCGTTGGGTTTTGGGGTCAAAAGGATCCCAAAATTTCCATTTTTGGGACGTTTGTTGGGTTTTGGGGTCAATGTTGGGTCCATACTGGTCCATACTGGTTTATACTGGTCCATACTGGTCTATACTGGTTTATACTGGTCCATACTGGTTTATACTGGTTTATACTGGTTGCAGGGCCATGCGCCGCCCCCGCTGCGGGGTCCCGGATAAATTCGGGCCCCAGGTGAAGGCTCAGGCCCATACTGGGTTATACTGGTCCATACTGGTCCATACTGGTTTATACTGGTTTATACTGGTCCATACTGGTTTATACTGGTTTATACTGGGTTATACTGGTCCATACTGGTTTATACTGGTCCATACTGGTTTATACTGGTTTATACTGGTCCATACTGGTTTATACTGGGTTATACTGGTTTATACTGGTCCATACTGGTTTATACTGGTCTATACTGGTTGCAGGGCCATGCGCCGCCCCCGCTGCGGGGTCCCCGATAAATTCGGGCCCCAGGTGAAGGCTCAGGCCCCTACTGGGTTATACTGGTCCATACTGGGTTATACTGGTCCATACTGGTTTATACTGGTTTATACTGGTCTATACTGGTCTATACTGGTTTATACTGGTTTGTACTGGTTTCCAGGGCCATGCGCCGCCCCCGCTGCGGGGTCCCCGATAAATTCGGGCCCCAGGTGAAGGCTCAGGTGCGGCGGCGCCGCTTCGCCCTGCAGGGGCAGCGCTGGGAGCAGCCGGAAATCACCTACAGGTGAGGATGGGGCGAAAAACGGGGATTTGGGGAAAATGGGGAAAATGGGGAAAATGGGGGAAAAATGGATTAAAAATGGGGAAAAATTGGGGGAAAAATGGGTAAAAAATGGGTAAAAAATGGGGAAAAAAGGGGAAAAATGGGGGAAAAATGGGGAAAAATTGGGGAAAATGGAGAAAAAATGGGGGAAAAAATGGGTAAAAATGGGTAAAAATTGGGGAAAAATGGGAAACAATGGGGAAAAAATGGGGAAACAATGGGGAAACAATGGCGAAAAAATGGCAAAAAATTGGGAAAAAATGGCAAAAAAAAGTCAAAAAAATGGGTAAAAAAATGGGTAAAAATGGAGAAAAAATGGGGAAAAATGGGGAAAAAATGGGGAAAAAATGGGGAAAAATGAGAAAAAAATTGGGGGAAAAAATGGTAAAAAATGGTAAAAAATGGTAAAAAATTGGGAAAAATGGGTCAAAAATTGGGGAAAAATGAGAAAAAATTGGGGAAGAAATGGGTAAAAAATGTGTAAAAAATTGGGGAAAATGGGGAAAAAATCGGTAAAAATGGGGAAAAATGAGAAAAAAATTGGGGGAAAAATGGGTAAAAAATGGGTAAAAAATAGGGGGAAAATGGGGAAAAAATGGGTAAAAATGGGGAAAAAATGGGTAAAAAACAGAAAATTTTTGGTATTTTTGGATTTCCCCAGCATCCAGAACTCCACGCCGAAGGTGGGCGTGGCGCAGACCCGCGCCGCCATCCGCCGCGCCTTCGGCGTGTGGGGGAAACAATGGGGAAACAATGGGGAAAAATTGGGGAAACAGAGGGGAAACAATGGGGAAAAATGGGGAAAAAATGGGGGAAAAAATGGAGAAAAATGGGGGGAAAAATGGGTAAAAAATGGGGAAAAATGGGGAAAAAAGGGGGAAAAATGGGGGAAAATGAGAAAAATTGGGGAAAAATGGGGAGAAAATGGGTAAAAAAGGGGGAGAAGATGGGGAAAAATGGGGAAAAATGGGGAAAAAAGGGGTAAAAAATTGGGAAAAATGGGGTAAAATGGGTAAAAAATGGTTAAAAAATAGGGGGAAAATGGGGAAAAATGAGGAAAAATGGGGAAAAAATGGGGAAAAAAGGGGGGAAAAAGGGGGAAAAAATGGGGAAAAATGGGGGAAAAATGGGGAAAAAATGGGGAAAAATGAGAAAAAATGTCAAAAAAATGGGGAAAAAATGGGGAAAAATTGGGAAAAAATGGGGAAAATGGGGGAAAATGGGGAAAAAATGGGTAAAAAATGGGTAAAAAATGGGAAAAAAAAGGGAAAAATTTGGTAAAAAATGGGGAAAAAATCGGGAAAAAATGGGTAAAAAACCGAAAATTTTTGGTATTTTTGGATTCCCCCAGCATCCAGAACTACACGCCGAAGGTGGGCGCGGCGCAGACCCGCGCCGCCATCCGCCGCGCCTTCGGCGTGTGGGGGAAACAATGGGGAAACAATAGGGAAAAATTGGGGAAAATGGAGAAAAAATGGGGAAAAATGGGGAAAAAATGGGGGAAAAATGGAGAAAAAATTGGGGAAAATGGGGAAAAAAAGGGAAAAAATGAGAAAAAATTTGGGGAAAAATGGGGAAAAAATGGGTAAAAAATGGGGAAAAATGGGTCAAAAATTGGGGAAAAATGAGAAAAAATTGGGTAAAAAAGGGTAAAAAATGGGGGAAAAATGGGGAAAAAATGGGGAAAAAATGGGGGAAAATGGGGAAAAAATGGGGAAAAATGGGGGAAAATGGGGAAAAAATGGGGAGAAAATGGGGAGAAAGTGGGTAAAAAAGGGGGAGAAGATGGGGAAAAATGGGGAAAATGGGGAAAAATGGGGAGAAAATGGGGGAAAAATCGGTAAAAAATTGGTAAAAATGGGGAAAAATGGATAAAAAATGGGGAGAAAATGGGTAAAAAATGGAAAATTTTTGGTATTTTTGGATTCCCCCAGCATCCAGAACTACACGCCGAAGGTGGGCGCGGCGCAGACCCGCGCCGCCATCCGCCGCGCCTTTGCCGTGGGGCGGCGGCGGCGCCGGCGCCGCTTCGGGGGAGGTTCCGTACGCCGAGATCCGGGCGGGCGCCGCGCCCGGCGCCGACATCGTGCTGCTCTTCGCCGAGGGGTTCCACGGCGACGCCACGCCCTTCGACGGCCCCGGCGGGTTCCTGGCCCACGCCTATTTCCCCGGGCCTCACATCGGCGGCGACACGCACTTCGATGGCGCCGAGCCCTGGACGCACCGCGCCGATGATCTGAGCGGTGAGTGTGAGCTGCCAGGACCTGGGGAGTGGGGCTGGGTGGGGTTGGAGCTGCCAGGACCTGGGGATTGAGGGTTGGAGCTGCCAGGACCTGGGAATGGTCACTGAGGGGGGTTTGAGCTGACAGGACCTGGCTGGGTTTGTTGGGATTGGGTTTTGAGCTGCCAGGACCTGGGAATTGGAGTTTGAGCTGCCAGGACCTGGGAACAGTCACTGAGTAGGGTTTGAGCTGCCAGGACCTGGCTGGGTTTGTTGGGGTTCATTGGGATTTGGTTTGAGCTGCCAGGACCTGGGGATTGGTCACTGAGTAGGATTTGAGCTGCCAGGACCTGGCTGGGTTTGTTGGGATTGGGTTTTGAGCTGCCAGGACCTGGGGATTGAGGGTTGGAGCTGCCAGGACCTGGGAACAGACACTGAGTTGGGTTTGAGCTGCCAGGACCTGGCTGGGTTTGTTGGGATCTGGTTGGACCTGCCAGGACCCCGAAGGTTCTCCATTGACCAACCATGACCAACATTGACTTTTGGCATCTTCCATTGACCTTCCATGACCTTGAAGTTTCTCCATTGACCTTCCTTGACCTTGAAGGGTCTCCATTGACCTTCCATGACCCAACGTTGACAATGAAGGGTCTCCATTGACCAACCATGACCCAATGGTGACTTTTGACATCCTCCATTGACCTTCCATGACCAACATTGACCTTCCATGACCTTTGGAATCCTCCATTGACCAACCATGACCCAACGTTGACTTTTGGCATCCTCCATTGACCTTCCATGACCATGAAGGGTCTCCATTGACCTCCCATGACCCAACGTTGACCATGAAGGTTCTCCATTGACCAACCATGACCAACATTGACCTTCCATGACCTTGAAGGTTCCCCATTGACCTTCCATTGACTTTCTATTGACCTTCCATGACCCAACGTTGACCTTTGGCATCTTCCATTGACCTTCCATGACCAACGTTGACCTTCCATGACCTTGAAGTTTCTCCATTGACCAACCATGACCCAACGTTGACTTTTGGCATCTTCCATTGACCTTCCATGACCTTTGGAATCCTCCATTGACCAACCATGACCCAACATTGACCTTTGGCGTCTTCCATTGACCTTCCATGACCTTGAAGTTTCTCCATTGACCTTCCATGACCCAACATTGACCACGAAGGGTCTCCATTGCCCAACCACGCCCCTTCCAGCACCTTTTTTTTATTTTTATTTTTATTTTTTTAATTTTTTTCTTTGGGTCCTGGCAGGGAACGACCTTTTCCTGGTGGCTCTGCACGAGCTGGGCCACGCCCTCGGCCTGGAACATTCCAGCGACCCCTCGGCCATCATGGCGCCCTTCTACCAATGGATGGACACCGAGGACTTCCGGCTGCCCGACGACGACCGGCGCGGCATCCAGCAGCTCTACGGTGACTTCCGGCCCCATTCCGGGCGCTTCCGGGAAATTTGGGGGAAATTTGGGGGAAATTTGGGGGAAATCGGCGAAATTTGGGGAGGAATCGGCGAAAATCGGGAAAAAAATTGACCCAAAATTGACCCAAAATTGGCTCAAATTGACCCAAAAATTTGACTCAAAATTGACACAAATTTGACCCAAAATTGACCCAAAATTGCCCAAAATTGACCCAAAATTGGCTCAAATTGACCCAAAAATTTGACTCAAAATTGACCCAAAATTGACCCCAAAAATCGACCCTAAATTGACCCAAATTTGACCCAAAATTGGCTCAAATTGGGCCAAAAATTGGAATTAAAATTGACCCAAAATTGGCTCAAATTGGGCCAAAAATTGCTTAAATGGACCCAAAAAAATTGACCCAAATTTGACCCAAAATTGGCTCAAATTGACCCAAAAAATTGACTCAAAATTGACACAAATTTGACCCAAAATTGACCCAAAATTGCCCCAAAATTGCCCAAAATTGGCTCAAATTGGCCCAAAAATTGGAATAAAAATTGACCCAAAATTGGCTCAAATTGGGCCAAAAATTGAGTCAAAATTAACCCAAAAAAATTGACCCAAATTTGACCCAAAATTGGCTCAAATTGACCCAAAAAATTGAGTCAAAATTGACCCAAAATTGACTCAAATTGACCCAAAAATTAGAATTAAAATTGACCCAAATTTGACCCAAAATTGACCCAAAATTGACCAAAAATTCACCCAAAATTGACTCAAAATTGACCCAAAAAATTGCCCCAAAATTGCCCAAAATTGGCTCAAATTGACCCAAAAAATTTCCCGAAGTTTTCCATCAAATTTTCCCCAAAATTCCCCAAATTTCCCCAAATTTTCCCCAAATTTTTCAAATTTTCCCAAATTTTCCCCAAATTTTTCAAATTTTCCCCAAATTTCCCCAAAATTTTCCCAAATCCCCCAAATTTTCCCCAAAATTCCTCCAAATTTCCCCAAATTTTTTCCCCAAATTTACCCCCAAATTTTTCCCAAAATTCCACAAATTTTCCCCAAATTTTCCAAATTCCCCAAAATTTTTTTCCGAAATTTTCACCAAATTCACCCCAAATTTTCCAAATTTCCCCAATTTTTTTCCCCAAAATTTTCCCCAAAATTTTCCCCAAAATTCCCCAAATTTTCCCAAATTCCTCCAAATTTTCCCCAAATTTTCCAAATTTCCCCAAAATTTCCCCAAATCCCCCAAATTTTGACCAAATTTTTAAATTTTTTTTTTTTAATTTTTTAATTTTCTCCCCCCCCAGGCTCCTCCTCCTCCCCCCCCCGCCCCTCCCCCACCCCCCGGGCCCCGCCCCTCCCCCCCCCGGGCCCCCCCTACGGCCCCCGGATCTGCGACGGCGACTTCGACACCGTGGCCATGCTCCGGGGAGAGATGTTCGTCTTCAAGGTGAGAATTCCCAAAATTCTGGGAATTCCGGGAATTTTGGGATTTTTTTAGGATTTTTTAAAAAAATTTTTGGGAATTTTTTCCGATTTTTTCCGATTTTTTTTGCAATTTTTTCTCTATTTTTTGATTTTTAGTGACCTTCCAAGACCTTATTGGGGGTATTTTAGGGGGAGGGACTTGATGGGAATTTTTTGCAATTTTTTGGGAATTTTTTGGAATTTTTTGGAAATTTTTTGGGAATTTTTCCGATTTTTTCCGATTTTTTTTGCAATTTTTTCCCATATTTTTGGATTTTTAGTGACCTTCCAGGACCTTATTGGGGCTGATTTAGGGGGAGGGACTTGATGGGAATTTTGGAAAATTTTGGGAATTTTTTGGAAATTTTTGGGAATTTTAAAAAAAATTTTTGGGAATTTTTTCCAATTTTTTCCGATTTTTTTTGCAGTTTTTTCCCCTATTTTTTGATTTTTAGTGACCTTCCAGGACCTTTTTAGGGGTATTTCAGGGGGAGGGACTTGTTGGGAATTTTTTGGAATTTTTTGGGAATTTTTTGGAATTTTTTTGGGATTTTTTTCCGATTTTTTCCGATATTTTTGCAATTTTTTTCCCCCTATTTTTTGATTTTTAGTGACCTTCCAGGACCTTATTGGGGGTATTTTAGGGGGAGGGACTTGATGGGAATTTTTTGGAATTTTTGGGGAATTTTTTGGAAAATTTTTGGGAATTTTTTGGGAATTTTTTCCAATTTTTTCCGATTTTTTTTGCAATTTTTTCTCTATTTTTTGATTTTTAGTGACCTTCCAGGACCTTATTGGGGCTGATTTAGGGAGAGGGACTTGATGGGAATTTTGGAAAATTTTTGGGATTTTTTGGAAATTTTTTGGGAATTTTTCCCGATTTTTTTTGCAATTTTTCCCCCTATTTTTTGATTTTTACTGACCTTCCAGGACCTTATTGGGGGTGGATTAGTGGAAGGACTTGATGAGAATTTTGGGGAATTTGTGGAAATTTTTGGGAATTTTTGGGAATTTTTTGGAAATTTTTGAGGAATTTTTTCCGATTTTTTCCAATTTATTTTTTCCACCTTTATTTCCCCAATTTTTTCACCTTTTTTTCACCATTTTTCCGCCATTTTGTTCCCATTTTTTCATCGTTTTTCGCCTTTTTTTTCACCATTTTTTCCTTTTTCCCCCATTTTTTCACCTTTATTTCCCGATTTTCCGCCATTTTCTCACCGTTTTTCCGCCATTTTGTTCCCATTTTTTCACCATTTTTTCCCATTTTTTCACCATTTTTTGCTGTTTTCCCGCCATTTTGTCACCATTTTTTTGCCATTTTGTTCTCATTTTTCACCTTTTTCACCCTTTTTCCTTTTTTTTTCCCATTTTTTTTTTTCACCTTTATTTCCCCATTTTGTCACCATTTTCCTGCCATTTTTTCCCCATTTTTCCCATTTTTCCCCATTTTTTCCCCATTTTTCCCCCCCCATTTTTCCCCATTTTTTCCCCCCATTTTTTCCCCCATTTTTTCCCCATTTTTTCCCCATTTTTCCCCATTTTTCCCCATTTTTTCCCCATTTTTCCCCATTTTTTTCCCATTTTTCCCCATTTTTCTCCCCATTTTTTCCCCTTTTTCCCCATTTTTTCCCCATTTTTCCCCATTTTCCCCATTTTCCCCATTTTTCCCCCATTTTTTCCCCATTTTCCCCATTTTAGAGCGCTGGTTCTGGGCGCCTGCGCCATTTTTTCCGCCTCCTGCCCGGTTACCCCCTGCCCATCCCCCACTTTCCCCTCGTTTTCCCCCATTTTTCACCGTTTTTTTCCCACATTTTTCCCGCCATTTTGTCACCCTTTTTCCGCCATTTTGTTCCCATTTTTTCACCATTTTTTGCCTTTTTTTCCCCATTTTTTCCTTTTTTTCCCCCATTTTTTTCACCTTTATTTCCCCGATTTTCCCGCCATTTTGTCACCATTTTTCAGCCATTTTGTTCCCGTTTTTCCACCGTTTTTTCCCATTTTTTCACCATTTTTTTGCCATTTTTCCGCCATTTTGTCACCGTTTTTCCGCCATTTTGTTCCCATTTTTTCACCATTTTTCGCCATTTTTTTCACCATTTTTTCCTTTTTTCCCCATTTTTTCCCCTTTATTTCCCCGATTTTCCCGCCATTTTGTTCCCCTTTTTTCACCGTTTTTTCCCATTTTTTCACCATTTTTTGCCATTTTTCCACCATTTTGTCACCATTTTCCCGCCATTTTGTCACCGTTTTTCCCCCATTTTGTTCCCGTTTTTTCACCGTTTTTCGCCGTTCTTTCACAAGTTTTTCCCATTTTTTCACCATTTTTTGCCACTTTTCTGCCATTTTGTCACCATTTTCCCGCCATTTTGTCACCATTTTCCCGCCATTTTGTCCCCATTTTTTCCCCCTTTTTCCCCATTTTTCCCCATTTTTTCCCCATCTTTTCCCCGTTTTCCCCATTTTTCCCCATTTTTTCCCCCTTTTTCGCCCATTTTCCCCCATTTTTCCCCATTTTTCCCCATTTTTTCCCCCTTTTTTTCCCCCTTTTTCCCCATTTTTCCCCATTTTTTCCCCATCTTTTCCCCGTTTTTCCCCATTTTTCTCCCATTTTTTCCCCCTTTTTCGCCCATTTTCCCCCATTTTTCCCCCATTTTTCCCCATTTTTTTCCCCATTTTTTCCCCCTTTTTCCCCATTTTTCCCCATTTTCCCCATTTTCCCCATTTTCACCATTTTCCCGTTTCAGGAGCGCTGGTTCTGGCGCCTGCGCGGGGGCCGCCTCCTGCCCGGTTACCCCCTGCCCATCGCCCATTTCTGGCCGGGGCTCCCCCCCAGCATCGACGCCGCCTACGAGAGGAGCGACGGGAAATTCGTCTTCTTCAAAGGTGGCCCCCAAATTTCGATTTATTGGGGATTTATTTCGATTTATTGGGATTTTATTGGGATTTAATTTGATTTTTTTGGGATTTTATTGTGATTTATTTTAATTTTTTTGGATTTTATTGAGATTTAATTGGGATTTTTGGGGGATTTTATTGGGATTTAATTGGGATTTATTGGGGTTTTATTGGGATTTAATTTGATTTTTTTAGGATTTTATTGAGATTTATTTTAATTTTTTTGGCATTTTATTGAGATTTAATTTGATTTTTTTGGGATTTATTGGGATTTATTTGGGTTTTATTTCGATTTATTGGGATTTTATTGGGATTTAATTTGATTTTTTTTGGGATTTTATTGGGATTTAATTTGATTTTTTTGGGATTTTATTGGGATTTAATTGGGTTTTTTTTTTAATTTTATTGGGATTTAATTTGATTTTTTTATTTTATTGAGATTTATTTTGATTTTTTTGGATTTTATTGGGATTAATTTCAATTTTTTTTTTATTTTATTGGGATTTATTTTAATTTTTTTTTATTTTATTGGCATTAATTTTGATTTTTCTTGGGATTTTCTTGGGATTTATTTTGATTTTTTTGGATTTTATTGGGATTTATTTTGATTTTTTTTGGATTTTATTGAGATTTATTTTGATTTTTAGGGATTTTATTGGGATTTAATTGGGATTTTTTGGGGTTTTATTGAGATTTATTTTGATTTTTTTGGGATTTTATTGGGATTTATTTTGATTTTTTTGGGGATTTTATTGAGATTTATTTTGATTTTTTTTGGATTTTATTGAGATTTAATTGGGATTTTTTTGGATTTAATTGGGATTTTTTTGGGATTTTTTTTGATTTTATTTGATTTTTTTGGGATTTTATTGGGATTTATTTTTATTTTTTTTGGATTTTATTGGGATTTATTTTGATTTTTTTGGGATTTTATTGTGATTTAATTTTAATTTTTTTGGATTTTATTGAGATTTAATTGGGATTTTTTTAGGATTTTATTGAGATTTAATTGGGATTTTTTGGGATTTTTTTTGGATTTAATTTGATTTTTTTGGGATTTTATTGGGATTTATTTTGATTTTTTTGGGTTTTATTGAGATTTAATTTGATTTTTTTTGGAATTTATTGAGATTTATTTTGATTTTTTTTGGATTTTATTGGGATTTATTTTGATTTTTTTTAGATTTTATTTTGATTTTTTTGGGATTTTATTGGGATTTATTTTGATTTTTTTGGATTTTATTGGGATTTAATTGGGATTTTTTTTTATTTTATTGGGATTTAATTTGATTTTTTTTGGATTTTATTGAGATTTAATTTGATTTTTTTTAGATTTTATTGGGATTTATGCTGATTTTTTTTGGGATTTTATTTTGATTTATTTTGATTTTTTTGGGATTTTATTGAGATTTAATTTGATTTTTTTATTATTTTATTGGGATTTAATTTGATTTTTTTTATTTTATTGGGATTTAATTTGGATTTTTTTTTTTATTTTATTGTGATTTAATTTGATTTTTTTGGATTTTATTGAGATTTATTTTGATTTTTTTTATTTTCTTGGGATTTATTTTGATTTTTTTGGGATTTTATTGAGATTTATTTTGATTTTTTTGGATTTTATTGGGATTAAATTTTTTTGGTTTTGGATTTTATTGGGATTTAATTGGGATTTTTTTTTATTTTATTGGGATTTGATTTTTTTTTTTATTTTATTGGGATTCATTTTGATTTTTTTGGATTTTATTGGGACTTAATTGGGATTTTTTGGGGATTTTATTGGGATTTAATTGGGATTTTTTTTTTTTACAAATTACGTCATCAATTACAAATTACAAACTGCAAATTGCAAATTACAAATTGCAAATTACAAATTGCAAATTACAAATTACAAATTACAAATTACAAGTCATAAATTATAAATTCTAAATTATAAATTATAAATTACCAATTACAAATCATAAATTCAATTACAAATTACAAATTGCAAGTCATAAATTACAAATCCTAAATCATAAACCCTAAATTATAAATCAGGAATTCAAATTACAAATTACAAATTAGGAATCATAAATTATAAATCCTAAGTTATAGATCCTAAATTAGAAATGATAAATTTAAATTACAAATTACAAATTACAAATCATAAATTACAAATCCTAAATTATAAATTACAAATTCAAATTACAAATCATAAATTACAAATTACAAACTACAAATTACAAATTAGGGATCATAAATTATAAATCCTAAATCATAAATCCTAAATTATAAATGATAAATTTAAATTACAAATTACAAATCATAAATTACAAATCCTAAATCATAAACCCTAAATTATAAATCATGAATTCAAATTACAAATGACAAATTGGGAATCATAAATTAGAAATCCTAAGTTACAGATCCTAAATTTAAAAATGATAAATTGAATTGACAAAGGACAGATTTAATGTTTATATTTTTTATTTATTATTTATTATTATATGTATTTATATATATTTATATATTTTTAATACATATATTTATTTATTTATTATTTATTTAATATTTATTTATTTATTTAATATTTATTTATTTATTTATTATATATTTATTTATTTAATTAATATATATATTTATTTATTTAATATATATATTTATTTATTTAATATTTATTTATTTATTTATTTATTTGTTATATATTTATTTATTTATTTAATATTTATTTATTTATTATATTTATTTATTTTTTAAATATTTATTTATTTATTTATTTATTTATTATATATTTATTTATTTATTTAATATTTATTTATTTATTTATTTTTCAATATATTTATTTATTTATTTATTTAATATATATATTTATTGATTGATTTAATATTTATTGATTGATTTATTTACTATATATATATTTATTTAATATTTATTTTTTATTTATTATATTTATTTATTTATTTATTTATTATATTTATTTATTTAATATATATTTATTTATTTGTTTATTTAATATATATATATATATATATTTATATATAATATATATATATTTATATTTATATTTATATTTTATATGTATATATATTTCTACGTATATTTTATATATGTTATATTCATGTATACATTTACATATTTATGAATATTTATTTATTCATTCCCCCCCCTTCAGGCTCGCGGCACTGGGTGTTCGAGGAGGGCGCTCTGGCCCCCGGCTACCCCCGGCCCCTGGCCCAGCTCGGCCGCGGCGTCCCCGGCGACCGCCTGGACGCCGCCCTGCTCTGGCTGCCCAGCGGCCACACCTACCTCTTCCGGGCCGACAAGTGCGTCTGCACCCCTGCCAGGACCTGCCGGGACCCGCCGGGACCCGCCGGCAACTCCTGGCGGTTTTAGGGGAATTTTTTTGGGATTTTTATGCATCTTCCAGGACCTGTCTCTGCTTTTTTATGCATCTTCTAGGACCTGTCGCTGCTTTTTATGCACCTTCCAGGACCTGTCTGGGCTTTTTCTGGGACTTTTCCGAATCTTTCTGCACCTTCCGGGACCTCTCAGGAATTTCTGGGAATTTTTTGGGAATTTTCCAGGATTTTTTATGCATCTTCCAGGACCTGTCTGGGCTTTTTGTGCACCTTCTAGGACCTATCTGGGACTTTTCTGGGACTTTTCCGAATTTTTATGCACCTTCCGGGACCTCTCAGGAATTTCTGGGAATTTTCTGGGATTTTTTTATGCACCTTCCAGGACCTGTCTGAGCTTTTTATGCATCTTCCAGGACCTGTCTGAGCTTTTTATGCACCTTCTAGGACCTAT
This sequence comes from Muscicapa striata striata, assembly GCA_030060385.1. Lineage (NCBI taxonomy): Eukaryota > Metazoa > Chordata > Aves > Passeriformes > Muscicapidae > Muscicapa > Muscicapa striata. Next base: position 31,668 of record JAREIS010002010.1, on the reverse strand, counting down.
CTGGGACTTTTCTGGGACTTTTCCGAATTTTTATGCACCTTCCAGGACCTGTCTCTGCTTTTTATGCACCTTCTAGGACCTGTCTGGGCTTTTTCTGGGACTTCTCTGAATCTTTCTGCACCTTCCAGGACCTTCTGGGACCTCTCGGGATTTTCTGGGAATTTTCTGGGATTTTTTATGCACCTGCCAGGACCTGTCTCTGCTTTTTTATGCATCTTCTAGGACCTGTCTGAGCTTTTTATGCACCTTCTAGGACCTATCTGGGCATTTTCTGGGACCTCTCCGGATCTTTCTGCACCTTCCGGGACCTCTCAGGAATTCTGGGAATTATTTGGGAATTTTTTGGGAATTTTCCTGGAATTTTTATGCATTTTCCAGGACGTGTCCCTGCTTTTTATGCACCTTCTAGGACCTATCTGGGCTTTTTCTGGGACTTTTCCGAATTTTTATACACCTTCTAGGACCTGTCTCTGCGTTTTATGCACCTTCTAGGACCTATCTGGGACTTTTCTGGGACTTTTCCGAATTTTTATACACCTTCCAGGACCTCTCAGGAATTTCTGGGAATTTTTTTTTAATTTTCCGGGATTTTTTTATGCATCTTCCAGGGCCTGTCTCTGCTTTTTATGCACCTTCCAGGACCTCTCTCTGCTTTTTATGCATCTTCTAGGACCTATCTGCGCTTTTTCTTGGACTTTTCCGAATTTTTATACACCTTCCAGGACCTGTCTGAGCTTTTTCTGGGACCTCTCCGAATCTTTCTGCAGCTTCCGGGACCTCTCAGGAATTTCTGGGAATGTTCTGGGATTTTTTTATGCACCTTCCAGGACCTGTCTCTGCTTTTTATGCATCTTCTAGGACCTATCTGGGTTTTTTCCTGGGACTTTTCCGAATCTTTCTGCACCTTCCGGGACCTCTCAGGAATTTCTGGGAATTTTCTGGGATTTTTTTTATGCGCCTTCCAGGACCTGTCTCTGCTTTTTATGCACCTTCCAGGACCTGTCTGGGCTTTTTCTGGGACTTTTCCGAATCTTTCTGCACCTTCCGGGACCTCTCAGGAATTTCTGGGATTTTTTTTTTAATTTTCTGGGATTTTTTATGCATCTTCCAGGACCTGTCTCTGCTTTTTTATGCACCTTCCAGGACCTATCTGGGCTTTTTCTGGGACTTTTCCGAATTTTTATACACCTTCCAGGACCTTTTTCTAGCTTTTTATGCACCTTCTAGGACCTGTCTCTGCTTTTTTATGCATCTTCTAGGACCTGTCTGGGCTTTTTATGCACCTTCTAGGACCTATCTGGGACTTTTCTGGGACTTTTCCGAATTTTTATGCACCTTCCAGGACCTGTCTGGGCATTTTCTGGGACCTTTCTGAATCTTTCTGCACCTTCCGGGACCTCTCAGGAATTTCTGGGAATTTTTTTGGAATTTCCCGGGAATTTTTATGCATCTTCCAGGACCTGTCTCTGCTTCTTATGCACCTTCTAGGACCTATCTAGTCTTTTTCTGGGATCCTCCGAATCTTTCTGCACCTTCCAGGACCTTCTGGGACCTCTCGGGATTTTCTGGGAATTTTCTGGGAATTTTTTGGGATTTTTTTAATGGACCTTCCAGGACCTATCCAAGCTTTTTATGCGCCTTCCAGGACCTATCTGGGCTTTTTGTGGGACCTCTCTGAATCTTTATGAACCTTCCTGGACCTTCTGGGACCTCTCGGGAATTTCTGGGAATTTTCTGGGAATTTTTCTGCACCTTCCAGGACCTTTTGGAAATTTCTGGGGATTTTTTGGGAATTTTCCCGGAATTTTTATGCACCTTCCAGGACCATTCTGGCTTTTTCTGGGACTTTTCTGGGCTCTTCTGGGATCTTTCTGCACCTTCCAGGACCTTCCGGAATCTCTTGGGAATTTCTGGGAATTTTTCGGGATTTTTTTATGCGCCTTCCAGGACCTCTTTGGGCTTTTTCTGGGCTTTTTTTTTGTGACCTTTTAGGACCTTTCTGCACCTTCCAGGACCTTCCAGAACTTTCTTGAACCTTCCGGGACCTTTCCTGAATTTCTGGGAATTTCTGGGGATTTTTTGGGATTTTTTTTATGCATCTTCCAGGACAAAACCCCTCCAAAACTTTGGGGAAAAAAATCCCCAAAATTTCCCCCAAAATTCCCCCAAAATTTCCCCAAAATTTCCCCAAAATCTCCCCCAATTTCCCCCAATTTTTTTCCCAAAATTCCCCAAAATTTCCCCAAAATTCCCCCAAAATTCCCCAAAATTTCCCCAAAATTCCCCCAAATTTCCTCCAATTTTTTTTCCCAAAATTTCCCCAAAATTTCCCCAAAATTCCCCAAAATTTCCCCAAAATTCCCCAAAATTTCCCCAAAATTCCCCAAAATTTCCCCAAATTTCCTCCAATTTTTTTTCCCAAAATCCCCCAAAATTTCTCCAAAATTCCCCAAAATCCCCCAAAATTTTCCCAAAATTCCCCCAAAATCTACCCAAATTTCCCCCAATTTTTTCCCAAAATTTTCCCAAAATCCCCAAAATCAAAATTTCCCCAAAATTTCCCCAGAATCCCCCAAAATCTCCCCAAAATCTCCCCCCAAAATCTCCAAAATTCCCCAAAATTTCCCCAAAATTCCCCAAAATTTCCCCAAAATCCCCCAAAATTTCCCCAAAATTTCCTCAAATTTCCCCAAAATTTCCCCAAAATTTCCCCAAAATTTCCCCAAAATTCCCCCAAAATCTCCCCAAAATTCCCCAAATTTCCCCCAATTTTTTTTCCAAAAATCCCCCAAAATTTCCCCAAATTTCCCCAAAATTTCCCCAAAATTTCCCCAAAATCCCCCAAAATTTCCCCAAAATTTCCCAAAATCTCCCCAAATTTCCCCCAATTTTTTTTTCCAAAATCCCCCTGTATTTCCCCAAAATTTCCCCCAAATTTCCCAAAATTTCCCCAAAATTCTCCCCAAATTTCCCCAAAATTCCCCCAAAATTTCCGAAAATTCCCCCAAAATCTCCCCAAATTTCCCCCATTTTTTTTTCCAAAATCCCCCAAAATTTCCCCAAAATCTCCAAAATCTCCTCCCAAAATCTCCAAAATTCCCCCAAAATTCCCCCAAAATTTCCCCAAATTTCCCCCAATTTTTTTCCAAAATCCCCCAAAATTTCCCAAAATTCCCCAAAATTTCCCAAAATTTCCCAAAATTTCCCAAAATTTCCCCAAAATCCCCAAAATTTCCCCAAAATTTCCCCAAATCCCCCCAAAATTTCCCCAAAATTCCCCAAAATTCCCCCAAAATTCCTCCAAAATTTCCCCAAAATTTCCCCAAAATCTCCCCAAATTTCCCCCAATTTTTTTTCCCAAAATTTCTCCAAAATCCCCCAAAATTTCCCCAAAATTCCCCCCAAGATCTCCCCAAATTTCCCCCAATTTTTTCCAAAATCCCCCAAAATTTCCCCAAAATTTCCCCAAAATTTCCCCAAATCCCCAAAAATTCCCCAAAATTCCCCAAAATCCCCCAAAATCCCCAAAATCCCCCAACATTTCCCCAAAATCCCCCAAATCCCCCAAAATCCCCCAAAATTTCCCGAATTTTCCCCGCAGGTATTACCGGCTGAACGAGGCCCTGGGCGCCGTGGACCCCGAGTACCCCAAAAGCATCGAGGTCTGGGGGGTCCCCCCGGCCCCCGGGCCTTCATGGGGCCGGACGAGGGTGAGGAACCCCCAAAAATCCCCAAATTGCCCAAAATCCTCCGAATTCAACCCAAAAATCCCGGCGGAAATCGGCCCAAATTTGGGGATTTGGGGGAGAAAATCGGGGGCGGGGCTTCCATAAAAGGGAAAAGGGGCGGGGCTTCCATAAAAGGGAAAAGGGGGGGATTCGGGAAAAGATTCCCATAAAAGGGGAAAAGGGGCGGGCTTCCATAAAAGGAAAAGGGGCGGGATTTAAAAGGGAAAGGGGCCATAAAAGGGGAAAAGGGGCTTCCATAAAGGCTTCCATAAAAGGGAAAAGGGGCGGGGCTTCCATAAAAGGGAAAAGGGGCGGGGATTCCATAAAAGGGAAAAGGGGCGGGGCTTCCATAAAAGGAAAAGGGGCGGCTCTCCATAAAAGGGAAAAGGGGCGGGCCTATAAAAGGAAAAGGGGCGGGATCCTTAAAAGGAAAAAGGGGCTGGGATTCCATAAAGGAAAAGGGGCGGGGCCTCCTCCATAAAGGGAAAAGGATTCCATAAAGGGAAAAGGGGCGGGCTCATAAAAGGGAAAAGGGGCGGGCTTCCATAAAGGGAAGCATGGGATTCCATAAAAGGGAAAAGGGGTGGAATCCATAAAAGGGAAAAGGGGCGGGCTTCATGTGCGGAAAAGGGGCGGGGTCGGCAAAGGGAAGGGGCGGGCTTCCATAAAGGAAAAGGAAGTGGGTCGTATAAAGGAGAAAGGGGCGGGATTCCATAAAAGGGAAAAGGGGGGGATTCCATAAAAGGAAAAAAAGGGGGGATTCCATAAAAGGGAAAGGGGCGGGGCTTCCATAAAGGGAAAAGGGGCGGGATCTCCATAAAGGGAAAAGGGGGCGGGCCTACAAAGGGAAAAGGGGGCGGGCTTCCATAAAGGAAAAGGGCGGGGCTTCCATAAAGGGAAAAGGGGCGGCTCGGCAAAGGGAAAAGGGGCGGGGCTTCCATAAAGGGAAAGGGGCGGATTCCATAAAAGGGAAAGGGGCGGGCTTCCAATAAAGGGAAAAGGCAGGAATTCCATAAAAGGGAAAAAGGCGGGGCTTCCACAGCGGGAAAAAGGGGCGGGGCTTCTATAAAAGGGAAAGGGGATCTTCCATAAAGGAAAAGGGGCGATCGGCAAAGGAAAGGGGCGGCTTCCATAAAAGGAAAGGGCTTCCATAAAAGGAAAAGGGGCGGGGCTTCCATAAAGGGAAAAGGGGCGGATTCCATAAAAGGGAAAAGGGGGCGGGGTCCAAAAGGGAAAAGGGGCGGGTTTCCATAAAAGGGAAAAGGGGGGGATCCATAAAAGGAAAAGGGGCGGGATTCCATAAAAGGGAAAAGGGGCGGGGCTTCCATAAAAGGGAAAAGGGGCGGGGATTCCATAAAAGGGAAAAGGGGCGGGGATTCCATAAAAGGAAAAAGGGGCGGGATTCCATAAAAGGGAAAAGGGGCGGGGCTTCCATAAAAGGGAAAAGGGGCGGGGATTCCATAAAAGGGAAAAGGGGCGGGATTCCATAAAAGGGAAAAAGGGGCGGGGTTCCATAAAAGGGAAAAGGGGCGAGATTCCATAAAAGGGAAAAGGGGCGGGGCTTCCATAAAAGGGAAAAGGGGCGGGGGATTCCATAAAAGGGAAAAGGGGCGGATTCCATAAAAGGGAAAAGGGGCGGAGATTCCATAAAAGGGAAAAGGGGCGGTTCCATAAAAGGAAAAAGGGGCGGGATTCCAAAAGGGAAAAAGGGCGGGGCTTCCATAAAAGGAAAAGGGGGCGGGGCTTTGAATGGGGGCGGGGCCTAAAGGGGATCCTGCGCCCCCTTAGGTGGGAGGGGCGCGGGTCAGACCAGTTCAAACCAGTTCAAACCAGTAACCGCCAAACCTCTCCCAGTCCCTCCCAGTCCCTCCCAGTCCATCCCAGTCCAAACCAGTCCCTCCCAGTTTAACCCAGCGAACCCAGTCCATCCCAGTTCCCCTCCCAGTTCCCTCCCAGTTCCTCCCAGTCCCTCCCACTCCATCCCAGTCCATCCCAGTCCATCCCAGTCCCTCCCAGTTCCCTCCCAGTCCATCCTGTAGTCCATCCCAGTCCCTCCCAGTTCCCTCCCAGTTCCCTCCCAGTCCCTCCCAGTCCCTCCCAGTCCCTCCCAGTCCATCCCAGTCCATCCCAATCCCTCCCAATCCCTCCCAGTTCCATCCCAGTTCCATCCGTGCAGTTCCCATCCCCAGTCCATCCTCCAGTCTATCCCAGTTTAACTTCCCCAGCTTAATTCCCGTCCCTCACTGTCCCTCCCGCCCCTCCCAGTCCCAATCCCGTCACCATGTGCTCCCCCGCCACGCCCACCTGACATCACCGCTCCCACTCACTGGAAATGACGCTCTCTATCGCGTCCCGGTGCGCAAGCGCGCGCTCGGCATTGGCCGGCTGGCGCCGCCCCGGAAAAGGCGCTACGCCACCTGCGCGCTCAGCGCCCTGCTGCCCGTCTCATCGCGCCATCTGGGGCTGGGGGCGCACTGGGGTGGGGCGGCATTGTGGTGGGGCAGCCTGCTTGGAATGGAAGGGGCGGGCCATCTGACATGGGGGCTAGGCCTCTGGGCCCATGGGGCGCCATCTTGGGATGGGGGGGCCATCTTGGGATGGGGCGCCATTTGGGTGATGGGGCGCCATCTTGGAATGGAATGGGCGTGGCCATCTTGGAATGGGGTGGCCATCTTGGAGGATGGGGCGTGCCATCTTGGGATGGGTGGCATCTTGGGATGGGGCAGCCATTTTGGGTGGATGGGGCAGCCATCTTGATGGAAGGGTGGCCATCTTGGAATGGGGTGGCCATTTTGGAATGGAATGGGGGTAGCCATTTTGGAATGGAATGGCTGTTTTGTGATGGGGGCAGACATTTTGTGATGGGGGTGGCTACTTTGTGATGGGGGCAGCCATTTTGTGATGGGGGCAGCCATTTTGTGATGGCGCAGCCATTTTGTGATGGGGGCGTGGCCATCTTGGGATGGGGGCAGCTATTGGGGGTGGACGATTTGGAATGGGGGTGGCCATTTTGGAATGGAATGGGGGCGTGGCCATCTTGGGGTGGGGGTGGCCAATTTATGATGGGGGCAGCCATTTTGTGATGGGGCAGCCATTTTGTGATGGGGGCAGCCATTTTGTGATGGGGGCAGCCATTTTGGGGGGGTGGACGTCTCGGAATGGGGGTGGCCATTTTGGAAATGGAATGGGGGTGGCCATTTTGGGATGGGGGTGGCCATTTTGGAGGGGATGGACGTCTTGGAATGAGGGCGGCCATCTTGGAAATGGAATGGGGTTGGCCATCTTGAAATGGAGGTGGTGGCCATTATAGAATGGGTGCAACCATTTCGAAGGTGGCGGCCATTTTGGAATGGGTGCGGCCATTTTGGGGCGGCCATTTTGAAATGGGTGCAACCATTTTGGGGCAGTTATTTTGAAATGGGTGCGGCCATTTTGGAGCGGCCATTTTGGAATGGGTGCAGCCATTTTGGGACATCCATTTTGGAATGGGTGCAGCCACTTTGGGGCAGCCATTTTGAAATAGGTGCAACCATTTTGAGGCGGCCATTTTGAAATAGGAGAAACCATTTTGAGGCGGCCATCTTGGAATGGGTGCAACCATTTTTAGGCGGCCATTTTGAAATAGTTGCAGCCATTTTCAGGCGGCCATTTTGGAATGAGTGCAGCCATTTTGGGGCAGCCATTTTAGAATGGCTGCGGCCATTTTGGGGCGGCCATTTTGAGATGGCGGCCATTTTGGGATGGCAGCCATTTTGAGATGGCAGCCATTTTGAAAATAGTCACGCCCACATCACTCACCAGGCCACGCCCATTTTTAAAGGGACACGCCCCAGAGTCACCCGGCCCCACCCCCATCCCCACCTGGCCACGCCCATTTTTAAAGGGACACACCCCAGAGTCACCCGGCCCCACCCCCATCCCCACCTGGCCACGCCCATTTTTTACTACCCCCCCAACACCTGGCCACGCCCATTTTTGAACAACACACCCCCCAATCACCAGGCCACGCCCATTTTTAAAGAGACACGCCCCCAACTCACCTGTCCCCTTTCCCAGAACTGACATGGCCACGCCCCCTCCATGACCACGCCCCCTTTTTTTTCTTCCTGGTGCTGCGGGCCAAGCCCCGCCCCTTTCTCCCAGCGGAGGGGGCGGGGTTATGCAAATGAAGGGGGCGGGGCCCGCGCCATTTTCTTCCGCCATTTTTATTTTATTTTTTTCCCACCCCGCCCCCTTAAAATTTTTTGGTTTTTTTTCCTAAGTTTTTAATTTTTTTTTTTTTTTTTAAATTACCGGGGGATACGACCTGGGGGTGGGGGAGGGGCGGAGCTCCTCCTCCCCCACTAAAATTTTTTTAAAATTTTTTTTTCCCATGGACGGAGCTTGGGGAGGGGGAGGGGTTGAGTGAAGCCCCGCCCGGACTTGGGGAGTGGGGGGGGGAGGGGATCAATAATTAATGATTAATTAATTGGGATTAATAAAGGAATTAAATAAAATGATTGGTGTGGACTGGTTTCTCCTCTCTCTTTTTTTGCTCATTTGCATAAATTTGCATAACTAATGACTTTAATATTTTTACTTAATATTTTAATATTTTTACTTTCCCACCAAGCAAAACCCCTTAAAAAAACCCACAAAAATTCCACCAGAATCTCACTTTTCCCGCCAAAAAATGTCCAAATTTTATTTTATTTTTTTAACTTTAAATTCCGTTATTTGTTCCTTTGCCTCATTTGCATAAATTTGCATATCTGGCATTGTGGGCGTGGTCAGAACCACACCTTAAATAATTACAATAATTACAACAACAACAGCAATAATAATAATAATAATAATAATAATAACAATAACAATAACAATAATAATAATAATAATAAAATAATAATAATAATAAAAATAATAAAAATAGTAATAATAATAACAGTAATAATAATGATAGTAATAGTAATAATAATAGTAATAATAATAATAATAGTATTTTATTATTGTCTTTTTTATTGTTATCATCATCATTATTATTTTTTTATTTTTAAAATTTGTTTTTAATACAATAATATAAGTAATATAACTAATATGATAAAAATAAAATTTATTATTTTAAAAATTATTTTATCAATATTTCATTTCATTTTTTCTTCTGTTTTAATTACTATTTTTATTTCATAAATAAATCTTTATTGATGACCTTATTTACATAATAAGGTCAGAACCACACCTAAAATTTTTATTATTACTATTATTATTATTATTATTATTACTATTACTATTACTATTACTATTACTATTATTATTATTATTATTATCTAATTATTATTATTTTACTACATTTATTATTATTTTCTTGTATTATAATTTTCATTTTATTACCATTATTATTTTAATATTAGCATTGAGTAACACAATTAATTTTATCATTTTTATTATTTTTTACTATTTTATTAATATTTTATTATTTCTTCCTTTTAATTATTATGTTTATTTTTTACACTTCTTTATTGAAATCACCAAAAATGTGATTTTCCACACAAACCTCCTCACAAATTAAACAAATAAAACAATTTTTACCCCAAATCCCCTCACAAAAATCATTTCCTGCCTCAAATCCCGCTTAAAATATTTAAATTTTACCTCAAACCTCCTCAGGCCCTGCCTCAAACCGCTCCAAATTTGCGAAATTTCACCTCAAACCCCCTTTTTTTTTTCCACAAAACCGCGGTTTTTTTTTTTTTTTTCCCAAACCGTTTTATACCGATTCACAATTTAAATAATTTTAATTCGCGCGTTTCAATTGAGCCAAAATCCCCTTTTTCCTCTCATTTTAAGCCTTTAATTGCGATTTAATTCCCAACCCCCGAATCGCGCCCTCATCCAAAATGGCGCCGGCGCCTTCTTTAATCCCCTTTGCGCATGCGCAGCCGCCATTTTGTGCCCTATTCCCTGCCCTGCCCTTATCCAAAATGGCGCCCGCATCTTCACATCGCCCACAGTCCCTTCTGCGCATGCGCGGCGGCCATTTTGTTTTGTAGTTCTTTATTGCCCTTAACAAAGATGGCGCCCGCGCCGGCGTCGCCGCCGCCATTTTGAGGGCACCGCCTCCCTCACGTGCCCCAATCCAAGATGGCGCCCGGCAGCTGCCGGAGTTTTTCAAACCAGTATAAACCAGTAAGGAAAAAACCTCTCCCAGTATAAACCAGTAACCTCCAAACCCCTCCCAGTTCAAACCAGTAACCCCCAAACCCCTCCCAGTATAAACCAGTAAGCCCCAAACGCCTCCCAGTATAAACCAGTAACCCCCAAACCCCTCCCAGTATAAACCAGTAACACCCAAACCCCTCCCAGTATAAACCAGTAACACCCAAACCCCTCCCAGTTCAAACCAGTAACCCCCAAACCCCTCCCAGTATAAACCAGTATAAACCAGTCCATCCCAGTTGCTCAGCCCCGATTTTATTGATTTTTCCATATAAGGAAATGGGCGTGGCCAGGAGTGGGCGGAGCCTCCAGTGGGGGCGGGGCCGATTCACCTGTAGGGGGGGGAATCCACAATGGCAAACCAGTATAAACCAGTATAAACCAGTATAAACCAGTAACCCCCAAATCCCAAACCAGTTCATCCCAGTAAGGCCCAAACCCCTCCCAGTTCATCCCCGACCCCAAACCAGTACAAACCAGTACAAACCAGTATAAACTAGTATAAACCAGTCCAAATTATTATAAACCAGTAACCCCCAAACCCCTCCCAGTATAAACCAGTAACCCCCAAACCTCTCCCAGTTCAAACCAGTAACCCCCAAACCCCTCCCAGTATAAACCAGTAACCCCCAAACCCCTCCCAGTATAAACCAGTAACCCCCAAACCCCTCCCAGTTCAAACCAGTAACCCCAAACCCCTCCCAGTATAAACCAGTAACCCCCAAACTCCATCCCAGTCCCTCCCAGTTTGATCCCAGTCCCTCCCAGTTCCCTCCCAGTCCCTCCCAGTTTATCCCAGTTTATCCCAGTTTATCTCACCTCTCCATACTGGTTTTTACTGGGATCCCTCGAAGCTTCGCCGCCTCCAGGGAGCGGCTCAGGGCCAGGGCACGGCACTGGGGGATACTGGGAGTTACTGGTTTATACTGGTTTATACTGGTTTATACTGGTTTGGGGGTTTTTTCTTACTGGTTTTTACTGGGAGTTACTGGTTTTGTTTTGAGGGTTACTGGTTTGAACTGGGAGGGAACTGGGCGGGAATTTGGGGTTACTGGGAGGAGATTTGGAGTTACTGGTTTATACTGGTTCATACTGGTTTATACCGGTTCATACTGGTTCATACTGGTTTATACTGGTTTATACTGGTTTATACTGGTTCATACTGGTTTATACTGGTCCACACTGGTTTATACTGGTTTATACTGGTTTATACTGGTCCATACTGGTTTATACTGGTCCATATTGGTCCATACTGGTTTATACTGGTTCATACTAGTTCATACTGGTCCATACTGGTTTATACTGGTTTATACTGGTTTATACTGGTCCATACTGGTCCATACTGGTTTATACTGGTCCATATTGGTCCATACTGGTTTATACTGGTTCATACTAGTTCATACTGGTCCATACTGGTTTATACTGGTTTATACTGGTCCATACTGGTTTGGGGTCTGGGAGTTACTGGGATGAACTGGGAGGAGATTTCGGAGCCATTTTTGGGGGAAATTTGGTGGAATTTTGGGAATTTTTAGGGAAAAACCGAAAATTTTGGGGAAAAAATTTGGGAATTTTTGGCGGGAAATTTTGGGGATTTTTGGCGGGAAATTTTGGGGAATTTTTGGCGGGAAATTTTGGGGATTTTTTGAGGAAAATTTGGGAATTTTTGGGAATTTTTGGGAGGAAATTTTGGGGGAAATTTGGGAATCTTGGAAGGAATTTTGGGAATTTTGTTCAGGGAAATTTGGGAATTTTTGGGGGAAAAATTTTGGAATTTTTGGGGTAAAATTTTTTGGGATTTTTGGTGGAAATTTGGGAATTTTATTGGGGAAATTTTTTTGAATTTTTGGGTCGAAATTTTGGGAATTTTTTGGGGAAATTTGGGAATTTTTTGGGGAAATCTGGGAATTTTTTGGGAAAAAAATGAGAATTTTTGGGGTAATTTTTTGGAATTTTTGGGTCAAAATTTTGGGAATTTTTTGGGGAAACTTTGGGTGAAATTTTGGGAATTTAGGGGAGGGAAATTTTGGAATTTTTTGGGGGAAATTTGTGAATTTTTTGGGGGAAATTTGGGAATTTTTTTGGGAAAAATTGGGAATTTTTAAGGGAAATTTTGGGAATTTTTTGAGGAAAATTTGGGAAAATTTGGGAATTTTTGGGAGGAAAATTTAGGGGAAATTTGGGAATCTCGGAAGGAATTTTGGGAACTTTGTTCAGGGAAATTTGGGAATTTTTGGGGGAAAAATTTTGGAATTTTTGGGGTAAAATTTTTTGGAATTTTTGGGGGAAATTTGGGAATTTTTTTGGGGAATTATTTTGGGAATTTTGGGGATAATTTTTGAATTTTTTGGGAAATTTTAGGAATTTTTGGAAATTGGAATTTGATTTGGGAATTTTGGGGAATTTTGGGGAATTTTGGAAATGATTTTTGTGGGAAATTTTGAATTTTTGGAATTATTTTGAATTTGGGAATTTTGGGAATTTTGGGGAATTTTGGAGATTTTGAATTGAATTTGGAATTTTTTGGGGGAAATCTGGGAATTTTTGGGGAAAAAAATGGGAATTTTTGGGTGGAATTTTTTTGGGGGGAAATCTGGGAATTTTTGGGGAAAAAAATGGGAATTTTTGGGTGGAATTTTTTTGGGGAATTTTGGGAATTTTTGGGGGAATTTCCGGAATTTTTTGGGGGAAATTTTGGAATTTTTGGGGAAATTTTAGGAAATTTTGGGAATTTTTTGGCGAAATTTTGGGTGGAATTTTGGGGAAATTTAGGGATTTTTTGGGTGATTTTGGGAATTTTTTGGGGGAAATTTGGGGATTTTTTGGGGAAAAAATTGGGAATTTTTGGAGGGGAATTTTTTTGGGAATTTTGGGAATTTTTTGGGGGAAATTTTGGAATTTTTGGGGGGAAATTTGGAGATTTCTTGGGAAAAAAAATTGGGAATTTTTTTGGGAAAAAAATTGGGAATTTTTTGGGGGAAATTTTTTTGGGAATTTGGGGAGTTTTTGGGGGGAAAATTCGGAATTTTTTGGGAGAAATTTGGGAATTTTTTTGGGAAAAATTGGGAATTTTTGGGGGAAATTTTTTTGAGAAATTTTGGGAATTTTGGGGGAAATTTTAGGAATTTTGGGTCAAAATTTTGGGAATTTTTTGGGGAAACTTTGGGTGGAAATTTGGGAATTTTTTGGGGGAAAATTTTGAAATTTTTTGGAGGAAATTTTTTGGGGAATTTGGGGAATTTTTGGGGGAATTTCGGGAATTTTTTTGGGGAAATTTTGGAATTTTTTTGGGCAAATTTGGGGAATTTTGGGGGAAATTTTAGGAATTTTTGGGACGAAATTTTGGGAATTTTTGGGGGAAATTTGGGGATTTTTTGGGAAAAAAATGGGAAATTTTTGGGGATTTTTTTGGGGGAATTTTGGGAATTTTTTTTGGGAATTTTGGGGATTTTTTGGAGAAGGGAAATTTTGAGGATTTTGGTTGATTTTGGGTGAATTTTTGGGGATTTTTGGGGATTTTTGGGACTCACCACCAGCTCGTGGCTCTCGCGGCGTCTCCGGAGCTGCCCCCGCCAGGGGGGGGAGGGGCGCCCGTCTGGGAGGGGAGGGGCAGAAATTCCCAAATTATCCTTGCCCAAAAAAATTCCCAAATTTTTCCTCCCCAAAATTTCCCAAAACTCCCAAATTTTCCCCCCAAAAAATTCCGATTTTTTTTCCCAAAAATTCCCAGTTTTTCACCCCAAAATTCTGAATTTTCCCCCAAAATTCCCAAATTTCCACCCAAAAATTCCCAAAATTTCCACTCAAAAATTCTCTAATTTTTCCCCAAAATTCACGAATTTTTTTCCCCCAAAATTCCCAAATTTTCCCCCAAAAAATTCCGAAATTTTCCCCAAAAATTCCCAAATTTTCACCCAAAAATCCCAATTTTTTCCCCCAAAATTCCCCAAATTTTCACCCCGGAATTCCCAAATTTCTACCCCCAAAATTCCCAAAAATTTTCCCCAAAAATTCCCAAATTCTCCCCCAAAATTTTCCCAGTTTTTCCTCCCTAAATTCCCAAATTTCCACCCAAAAATTCCCAAATTTTTTTCCCCAAAATTCCTGAAATTTGTCTCCAGAATTCCCAAAATTCCTCCCAAAAATTCCCAAATTTCCCCCAAAAATTTCCCCCAAAATTTTCCTCAAAAATTCCCCCCAAAAATTCAGAAATTTTCCCCCAAAATTCCCAAATTTTCACCCAAAAATCCCAATTTTTTTTCCCCAAAATTCCCCAAATTTTCACCCCGAAATTCCCAAATTTCCACCCCCAAAATTCCTAAAAATTTTTTTCTTCCCTAAATTCCCAAATTTTCCCCCCCAAAATTCCAAACTTTTCCCTCAAAATTCCCAAATATTTTCCCCAAAATTCCCAAATTTCCACCCAAAATTCCCAAAATTTCCACTCAAAGATTCCTGAATTTTTTCCCAAAAAATTCCCAAAATTCCTCCCCAAAAACTCCCAGATTCCCAAAAAAAAATTCCTAAATTTTTTCCCCCAAAATTCCCCAAAATTCCCAAATTTCCCCCCAAAAAATTCCAAAATTTTCCCCCAAAATTCCCAAAATTTTCCCCAAAATTCCCAAATTCTCCTCCGAAATTTCCCAAATATTTTCTTCCCTAAATTCCCAAATTTTCCCCCAAAATTCCCAAATTTTTCCCCCAAAGTTCCTGAATTTTTACCACAAAATTCCCGAATTTTTCCTCCGAAATTCCCAAAAATTTTCCCCAAAATATTCAAATTTCTCACCCCAAATTTTCAGGTTTTTTTTCCCTAAAAATTCCCGAATTTTTCCCCACAAAATTCCCAAAATTCCTCCCAAAAATTCCTAAATTTCTCCTCAAAAATTCCCAAATTTGCCCCAAGAATTTCCCCAAAAAATTCCAAACTTTTCCCCCAAAATTCCCAAAAATTTTCCCCAAAATTTTCCCCCCAAAATTCCCAAAAATTTTGATTTTTACCCCGAAAAATTCCCATTTTCCCCCAAAACCTTCCCCCCAAAAATTCCCAAAATTTCATAAAATTCCCCAAATGTTCCCAAAAATTCCCAAAATTTCCCCCAAATTTCACCAAATTCCAGAAAATCCCAAAAATTCCCAAAATTTTCCATAAATTCCCCCAAAACTTTGCAAAATTTTGATTTTTTTTCCCTCAAAATTCCCATTTTTGCCCCAAAAATTCCCAAAATTCCCAAAAATTCCCCAAATTTTCCCAAAATTCCCAAATTTTCCCAAAAATTCCCAAATTTCCCCCAAAACTTCCCAAAATTTTGATTTTTTTCCCCCTTAAAAATTCCCATTTTTCACCCAAAATCGTCTAAAAAAATTCCCAAGATTTCCAAAATTCCCAAAATTTTCCCAAAATTCCCAAAAATTCCCAAATTTTCCCAAAAATTCCCAAAATTTTGATTTTTTCCCTCCCAAATGAATTATTTTTCCTCAAAATTCCCATTTTTCCCCTAAAAATCCCCAATTTTAACACAAAAAAAAATTCCAAAATTTCCTAAAATTCCCACAATTTTCCAAAATTCCCAAAAATTCCCAAAATTCCCAAAAAATTTTATTTTTTTTTACCTGCAAAGCTCCAATCAGGGAGGTCCCGGAGGGGGCCGGGCCCGGAGGGGCTCGGGGAGAGGCCCTGGCTGGGAAAAAAAATTCCCAAAAAATCCCAAAATTTGGGAATTTTCACCCCAAAATTCCAAAGAATAAAACTAAAAAAAATCCCAAAATTATTCCCAAAAATTGACCCCAAAAAACCCCAAAAATTCCAGGAAAAAAATTAAAAATTTGGGAAATAAATTGAATAATTTGGGGGAAAAAAATGAAAATTTTGGGGAAAAAATTTCAAGATTTTGGGAAAAAAAATCGAAATTTTGGGAAAAAAAAGAAAATTTTGGGGAAAAAAAAAAATCGAAATTTTGGCAATAAAAATTCCCAGATTTTAAGAAAAAAAAAATCCAAAATTGAGGGAACAATTCCAAAATTTTGGAGAAAAAATTCGAATATTTTTGGGAAAAAAAAACCAAAAAAATCCCAAAATTTGGGGATTTTGACCCAAAAATTCCAGAGAATAAAAAAAAAAAAAAATTCCAAAATTATTCCCAAAATTTGCCCCCAAAAATTCTAGGAAAAAATTAAAAATTTGGGAAATAAATTGAAAAATTTGTGGGGAAAAAATGAAAATTTTGGGGAAAAAAATCGAAATTTTGGGAAAAAAAATTCCCAGATTTTAAGAAAAAAAAATCCAAAATTGAGGGAAGAATTCCAAAATTTTGGAGAAAAAATTCGAAAATTTTTGGGAAAAAAAAACTCAAAAAAATCCCAAAATTTGGGAATTTTGACCCAAAAATTCCAGAGAATAAAAATAAAAAAAAATCCCGAAATTATTTCTAAAAATTGACCCCAAAAATCCCAAAAAATTCCAGGAAAAAAATTAAAAATTTGGGAAATAAATTGAAAAATTTTGGGGAGAAAAAGAAAAATTTTAGGAAAAAAAAATTTGGAAAATTTTGGGAAAAAAAATTTAAAATTTTGGGGAAAATTTTAAAATTTTGGGGGGAAAAAAAATGAAAATTTTTGGGAAAAAAAGGCAAAAATTTTGGAGGAAAAATTCAAAAATTTGGGGAAAAAAATGGAAAATTTGGGGGAAAAAAATTCTGAAATTTTGAGAAAAAATTCGAAAATTTGAGGGAGAAAAATTCCAAATTTTTGGGCAAAAAAATCCAAAATTTGGGAATTTCAACCCAAAATTCTCGAGAAAAAAAATTTCTTAAAAATCCCAAAATTTTGAGGAAAAAAACCCCAAAATTTTGGGAAAAAAATCAAAATTTTGGAGAAAAAAAAATCCAAAAATTAGGGAAATAAATCCAAAAATTTATGGAAAAAAAGCCAAAATTTGAGGAAGAAAATGAAAATTTTGGGAAAAAAATCCCAAAATTTGGAAAAAAAAAATTCCAAATATTTACGAAAAAAAAAAAATTTGAGGGGAAAAATTTCCAAAATTTGGGAGAAAAACCCCAAAAATTTTCAGTAAAAAAATCAAAATGCAAAAAAAAAAATCCCGAAATTTGGGGAAAGAAAATCCCAAAATTTAGGAAATAAAACCAAAAATTTTGGGAGAAAAAAATTCCAAAATTTTGGGGGTAAAAAAAAAAAAAATCTAAAATTTGGGGAAAAATCCCCGAATTTTTCCCCTTTAAATTAAACCCTTAAATTTCCCGCCAAATTCCCTTCCGGAAGTGCCCCCACCCGGAAGTGCCCCGCCACCCGGAAGTGCCCCCACCCGGAAGTGCCTCCACCCGGAAGTGTCCCCACCCGGAAGTGCCCCCACCCGGAAGTCCCCGCTATTTCCGGAAGTCCCGCCCGTGTTTACTCACGCCTCTCGCCATTGGCCGATCCGTTGAGGGGGGCGTGGCACTGGCCGGACCCAGCGCGCCTGGCGCTCCGCTGGGGGGCGGTAACAGCCGTCAGCACTTCCGGCCCCTCACTCCCACCGCGCCCACCCCCTTAAAACCCGGCTTATCGCCGCAATATCGCGATATAACCCCTCCAACCCCCTAAATCGCGATTATATCCCCCTCTCTACTTTAATAAGCCGCCCCAGACCCTCCCCCACCCTCCGGGAGCCTCCTCAGGACGCACCGAGACTCAAAACCTTGCGCGCCGCCATTTTGACCACGCAACGAAGTGACGTCAAAGCTGCGCGACGGATATTTCCACTCGTCGCTTTGCTGTACGGAATTACCCATAAGCGCGGCGCCATTACCAGCAGCGGTTTAACTCAGTTGACGGCGCCGCCATGTTGTACGGAACGAAGCAGGAGCGCTCCGCCGTTTTAATGCCGAGTGAATTAAAATGAAAGTTTTTAAGCTCGCCGCGTTGTACGGAATTGTTTTTGCCCTCACAACCGAAATTTTGGCGTTTTTGGGACTATTTTAAAGCGGCATTTTCCCGCCGTGCGGAGCGAGCGGAGCGCGCCTGCGTTTTGTACGGTAAACCCCGCGTCGCCATCTTTGCGCATGCGCCGGCGCCATGTTGTACGGACTAACAAGTAGCGCGCAGGTTTCTACTACGCGCCGCCGTTTTAAACGGTAAAACCCGCGCCGCCGTAGTTGCGCATGCGCGGGCGCCATGTTGTACGGGTTAAATAATAGCACGCGGTTTTTACTAGGGCAAAACAATTGCACGCCGCCATTTTGTACGGTAAAACTTTGCGCTGCTGTCTTTGCGCATGCGCGGGAGCCTTGTTGTAAGGGCTAACCAGTAATGCGCCATCTTGTACGGAATCACCGCGGCGCCGCCATGTTGTACGGAAAAACATAAACGCCGCCATCTTGCTACGGCAAATGCGAGCGGCCAAACCACCTCCAACCCCTCAAATTTCACCGTTTCTCCCCCAAAATAAAACACACCGAGTTTATTTTTTGAAATCTTTTTAATTTTTGGGGGTTTCCCCATCCCCCCCCCTCAGCCCAAGGTGTTTTTCCAGGGTCGTTTTGGGGTCTCCGAGGGCGTGGCCTGGGTGGAGCCGGGTGGGCTGAGGGTTTTGGGTGAAGGTTTATGGAGCGGGCCTGTAAAAAAAAAAAAAAATTAAAAAAATTTTTAAAATTATAAAATGGATTTTTTGGGGTGGGGTCACCCCTCGATATCAATTTTTGGGTTTTTTTGGGGGTTTTTGGTCACCTTTGGCCAGGTTCAGGTGGTTCTTGGCGCCACTGGCGCCTCGGCCTCGTGCGTGGCCTGGGCCTCGCGCCACTCTGGGGGTTTGGGAGCCCCAAAATCAGTCTGGGACCCCCAAAAAACGGGTCAGGAACCCAAAAAATGAATTGGGCACCCCAAAAATGGGTTAGGGGCCTCAACATGCCCGAAATTCCCATCAAATATCCCAAAATCCGCCCGAGATTCGAATAAAACTCACCCAAAATTCACCCAAAATTCAATATAAAATGCCCCAAAATTCACATAAATCACTAAATTCTAATTTCTCAAAAAATCACCAAAATTCCCAAATCTAAATTTCCACAAAAATCCCTCCCAAAATACTAAAAGCCCCAAATTCTCAAATTTTTCCCTAAATTACGTCAAAAAAATTCCCAAGTTTTCCCAAAATCTCCTCCAAAAATCCCAAAATTTCCCCAAAAAAACCACTCCCAAAATCCCCCAAAAACCCCCAAAAATTTCCCAAAATTCCCTCAAAAAAAAATTCCCAAGTTTTTCCCAAATTCCTCTGGAAAAACCCCAAATTTTCCCAAAAAATCCCCCAAAAAAACAGCCCAAAATTCCCACAAAAAAATCCCCAAATTTTCCCTAAAATTCCCTTTAAAAAATCTAAAATTTTCAAAATCTCCTCCCAAAAACCCCAAAATTTTGCCAAAAATCCCAAAATTTTCCCTCAAAATCTCACCAAAAAATTCCAAATTTTTCCCAAAAAACCCTCCCAAAATCCCAAAAAAACCCCCAAATTTTCCCTAAAATTCCCTCAAAAAAACCCCAAAATTTTCCCAAATTCCTCCCAAAAACCCCCAAAATTTTCCCAAAAAATCCCAAAATTTTCCCTCAAAATCCCACCAAAAAATCCCAAATTTTTCCCAAAAAGCCCTCCCAAAATCCCCAAAAAACCCCCAAAATTCCCACAAAAAAATCCCCAAATTTTCCCAAAATCTCCTCCCAGAAACCCCAAAAATTTTCTAAAAAAACCCCAAAATTTTCCCAAAAATCCCACAAAAAAATCCCAAATTTTCCCCAAAACTCCCTCAAAAAAAACCCCAAATTTCCCAAAATCTCCTCCCAAAACCCCCCAAAATTCCCCAAAAAACCCCCAAAAAAATCCCCAAAAATTCCCACAAAAAATCCCCAAAATTTCCTAAAATTCCCTCCAAAAAATCCCCAAGTTTTTTCCCAAATTTCTCCCAAAAACCCCAAATTTTTCCCCAAAAAATCCCCAAATTTTCCCTCAAATCCCACAAAAAATCCCCAAATTTTCCCAAAATTCCCTCCAAAAATCTAAATTTTCCCCAAAACTCCCTCAAAAAAACTAAATTTTCCCCAAAATTCCCCCAAAAAATCTGAAATTTTCCCAAAATCTCTCCCAAAACCCCCTAAATTTTCCCCAAAAAATCCATAAATTTTCCCCAAAATTACCTCCAAAAAATCCCCAAATTTTTCCCAAAATTCCCTCAAAAAAATCCCCAAGTTTTTCCCAAATTCCTCCCGAAACCCCAAAGTATAAAAAAATCCCCAAAAATTCCCACAAAAAATCCCTAAAATTCTAAAATTTCCTCAAAAAAAATCCCCAAATTTTCCCAAATTCCCTCCCAAAAACCCCAAAAATTTACCAAAAAATCTAAAATTTTCCCTCAAATTCCCCAAAAATCTAATTTTCCCCAAAATTCCCACAAAAATTTTCTGGGACTATTTTAAGCGGCATTTTCCGCCGTGCGAGCGAGCGGAGCGCGCCTGCGTTTTACGGTAAACCCGCGTCGCCATCTTTGCGCATGCGCCGGCGCCATGTTGACGGACTAACAAGTAGCGCGCAGGTTTCTACGCGCCGCCGTTTTAAACGGTAAAACCCGCGCCGCCGTAGTTGCGCATGCGCGCGCCATGTTTACGGTTAAATAATGCGCGGTTTTATAGGGCAAAACAATTGCACGCCGCCATTTTGTACGTAAAACTTTGCGCTGCTGTCTTTGCGCATGCGCGGGAGCCTTGTTGTAGGGCTAACCAGTAATGCGCCATCTTGTCGGAATCACCGCGGCGCCGCCATGTTGTACGGAAAAACATAAACGCCGCCATCTTGCTCGCAAATGCGGCGGCCAAACCACCTCAACCCTCAAATTTCACCGTTTCTCCCCAAAATAAAACACACGAGTTTATTTTTGAAATCTTTTAATTTTGGGGTTTCCCATCCCCCTCAGCCCAAGGTGTTTTCAGGGTCGTTTTGGGTCTCCGAGGGCGTGGCCTGGGTGGAGCCGGGTGGGCTGAGGGTTTTGGGTGAAGGTTTGGCGGAGCGGGCCTGTAAAAAAAAAAAAATTAAAAATTTTTAAAAATTATAAAAATGGATTTTGGGGTGGGGTCACCCTCGATATCAATTTTGGGGTTTTTTTGGGGGTTTTGGTCACCTTTGGCCGCCAGGTTCAGGTGGTTCTTGAGGCGCCACTGGCGCGCTCGGCCTCGTGCGTGGCCTGGGCCTCGCGCACTCTGGGGGTTTGGGAGCCCCAAAATCAGTCTAGGACCCCCAAAACGGTCAGGAACCCCAAAAATGAATTCGGGCACCCCAAAAATGGGTTAGGGGGCCTCAACATGCCCGAAATTCCCATCGAAATATCCCAAAATCCGCCCGAGATTCGAATAAAACTCACCCAAAATTCACCCAAAATTCGAATAAAATGCCCCAAAATTCACCCAAATCACCCCAAATTCCCAAAATTTCTCAAAATCACCAAAATTCCCCGAAATCCCAAAATTTCACAAAAATCCCTCCCAAAATGCTAAAAAAAGCCCCAAATTCTCCAAATTTTCCCCAGAATTACGTCAAAAAAAATTCCCAAGTTTTTCCCAAAATCTCCTCCAAAAATCCCAAAATTTCCCCAAAAAACCCTCCCAAAATCCCCAAAAAAACCCCCCAAAATTTCCCCAAAATTCCCTCAAAAAAAATTCCCAAGTTTTTTCCCAAATTCCTCTGGAAAAACCCCAAATTTTTCCCCAAAAAATCCCCCAAAAAAACAGCCCAAAATTCCCACAAAAAATCCCCAAATTTTCCCTAAAATTCCCTTTAAAAAAATCCCCAAATTTTCCAAAATCTCCTCCCAAAAACCCCCAAAATTTCTCCCAAAATCCCAAATTTTCCTCAAAATATCCACCATCAAAATCCCAAATTTCCAAAATTTCCAACAAATTCTAACCCAAATTCCCAAATCCCAAACCCCAAAATTCCCAAATGGGAACCCCAAAATTCCCAAAATCCCCAAAAAAATCCCCAAAATTTCTAAAATTCCACTCCAAAAAATCCCCAAGTTTTTCCCAAATTTCTCCCAAAACCCCAAATTTTTCTAAAAAATCCCCAAATTTTCCCTCAAAATCCCACAAAAAATCCCCAAATTTTCCCAAAATTCCCTCCAAAAAATCCCCAAATTTTCCCCAAAACTCCCTCAAAAAAAACCCCAAATTTTCCCCAAAATTCCCCCCAAAAAATCCCAAATTTTCCCAAAATCTCCTCCCAAAACCCCCTAAATTTTCCCAAAAAATCCCCAAATTTTCCCCAAAATTACCTCCAAAAAATCCCCAAATTTTTCCCAAAATTCCCTCAAAAAAATCCCCAAGTTTTTTCCCAAATTCCTCCCGAAACCCCCAAAATTTTCCCAAAAAAATCCCCAAAAATTCCCACAAAAAATCCCTAAAATTTACTAAAATTTCCTCAAAAAAATCCCCAAATTTTTCCCAAATTCCTCCCAAAAACCCCAAAATTTTCCCAAAAAATCCCAAAATTTTCCCTCAAATTCCCCCCAAAAATCCCCAAATTTTCCCCAAAATTCCCACAAAAAATCCCCAAATTTTCTTCAAAATTTCCTCCAAAAAAATCCCCAAGTTTTTTTCCCAAAATCTCCTCCCAAAAACCCCAAAAATTTTCTAAAAAAATCCCCAAATTTTCCCCAAAACTCCCTCAGAAAAACCCCAAAATTTTCCCAAAATCTCCTCGCAAAAACCCCAAAATTTTCCCAAAAAATCCCAACATTTTCTCTCAAAATCCCACAAAAAATCCCAAATTTTTCCCAAAAAACCCTCCCAAAATCCCAAAAAAACCCCCAAAATTCCCTCAAAAAATCCCCAAATTTTCCCAAAATCTCCTCCCAAAAACCCCAAAAATTTTCCCAAAAAATCCCAAAATTTTCCCTCAAATTCCCTCCAAAAATCCCCAAATTTTCCCCAAAATTCCCACAAAAAACTCCCCAAAATTTCCTAAAATTCCCTCAAAAAATCCCCAAATTTTCCCAAAATCTCCTCCCAAAAACCCCAAAATTTTCCCAAAAAATCCCAAAATTTTCCCTCAAAATCCCACCAAAAAATCCCAAATTTTTCCCAAAAAGCCCTCCCAAAATCCCAAAAAAACCCCCAAAATTCCCTCCAAAAAATCCCCAAATTTTCCCTAAAATTCCCTCCAAAAAAATCCCCAAATTTTCCCAAAATCTCCTCCAAAAGCCCCAAAATTTTCCCCAAAAAAATCCCCAAAAAAACCCCAAAATTCCCACAAAAAATCCCCAAGTTTTCTCTAAAATTCCCTCTAAAAAATCCCCAAATTTCTCCAAAATCTCCTCCCAAAAACCCCAAAAATTTTCTAAAAAAATCCCAAAATTTTCCCTCAAAATCCCACAAAAAAATCCCAAAATTTTCCCAAAAATCCCCCCAAAAAATCCCCAAATTTTCCCAAAATCTCCTCCCAAAAACCCCAAAATTTTCCCCAAAAAAATCCCCCAAAAAAACCCCCAAAATTCCCACAAAAAATCCCCAAATTTTCCCCAAAATTCCTTCAAAAAAATCCCCAAGTTTTTTCCCAAATTCCTCCCAAAAACCCCAAAAATTTTCTAAAAAAACCCCAAAATTTTCCCTCAAATTCCCCCCAAAAATCCCCAAATTTTCCCAAAAATCCCCACAAAAAATCCCCAAATTTTCCTAAAATTCCCTCAAAAAATGCCCAAGTTTTTTCCCAAATTTCTCCCAAAAACCCCAAATTTTTCCCTAAAAAATCCCAAATTTCCCCCCAAAAACCCCCAAAATTTTCCCCAAAAATTGTCTCACCTTTTTTCAGCTGCTGCAAGGCGCTGCCCTTTTTGGGGGGCGTGGCCGGGGGCGTGGCCGGGCGGGGGAGGGGCCACGCCCAGCCGGGCCCGCAGGGCGGGACCCGCAGCAGCCCCGTCTGCAGGAGGCTGAAGCTGTTCGACGTCAGCCAATAGGTGAACACGGCCTGCGGGGAGCGGCCAATCAGAAGGCGGGAAAGGGAGGCCACTTCCGGGTTGGGCAGGAAGCGAGGCACTTCCGGGTTGGGCAGGAAGCAGGAAGTGGGAAACTTCCGGGTTGGGCAGGAAGCGGGAAGTGGGAAACTTCCGGGTTGGGCAGGAAGTGGGAAGTGGGAAACTTCCGGGTTGGGCAGGAAGTGGGAAACTTCCGGGTTGGGCAGGAAGTAGGAAGTGAGGCACTTCCGGGTTGGGCAGGAAGCGGGAAGTGGGAAACTTCCGGGTTGGGCAGGAAGCGAGAAGTGGGAAACTTCCGGGTTGGGCAGGAAGTAGGAAGTGGGAAACTTCCGGGTGTGGCCGGAAGTAGGAAACTTCCGGGTCAGGCAGGAATTAGGAAGTGGGAAACTTTTGGGTTTGGCAGGAAGCAGGAAGTGAGGCACTTCCGGGTTGGGCAGGAAGCGGGAAGTGGGAAACTTCCGGGTTGGTCAGGAAGCAGGAAGCGAGGCACTTCCGGGTTGGGCAGGAAGTAGGAAACTTCCAGGTTTAGCAGGAAGTGAGGCACTTCCGGGTTCGCAGGAAGCAGGAAGTGGGAAACTTCCGGGTTTGGCAGGAAGCAGGAAGTGGGAAACTTCCGGGTTCCACAGGAAGCGAGAAACTTCTGGGTTTAGACAAGAATAAGCTGGAAACTTGCGGATTGAGGTCACTTCCGGGTTCCAAAAGGAAACAGGAAGTGGAAAATTTCCAGATTTTATGAGGTCACTTCCGGGTTCAAAAAGGAAACAGGAAATGGAAAATTTCCAGATTTTATGAGGTCACTTCCGGGTTCAAAAAGGAAACAGGAAGAGGAAAATTTCCAGATTTTATGAGGTCACATCCGGGTTTAGACAGGAAACAGGAAGTGGGAAACTAACACATTTTATGAGTAAAAGTGAGGTCACTTCCGGGTTTGGACCGGAAGCAGGAAGTGGGAAACGTCTGGATTTTATGGGTAAAAATGGGGTCACTTCCGGGTTTAGACAGGAAGCAGGAAGTCAGAAACTTCCGGTTTTGGACAGGGATTGTGGGTAAAAATGAGATTTTTATTCAGGTTTAGAGAGGAAACAGGAAGTGGGGAACTTCTAGGTTTTGAAAGGGATTGTGGGAAAAAACGTCACTTCCGGGTTTAGACCGGAAGCAGGAAGTAGAAAACAGGTTTTGACGCAAAAATGACGTCACTTCCGGGTTTAGAGAAGAAACCGGAAGGAAACTCCGAGTTTTGAAAGGGATTGTGGGTAAAAACGTCACTTCCGGGTTTAAACCGGAAACAGGAAGTGGGGAACTTCCAGGTTTTGAAAGGGATTGTGGGTAAAAATGTCACTTCCGGGTTAAGACCGGAAGAAGGAAGTAGAAAACATTTTTTTGCATAAAAACGAGGTCACTTCCGGGTTTAGAGAAGAAACCGGAAGGAAACTCCGGGTTTTGAAAGGGATTGTGGGTAAAAACGTCACTCCTGGGTTTAGACCGGAAACAGGAAGTAGAAAACATTTTTTGCGTAAAAATGAGGTCACTTCCGGGTTTAGAGAAGAAACCGGAAGGAAACTCCGAGTTTTGAAAAGGATTGTGGGTAAAAACGTCACTTCCGGGTTTAGACCGGAAACAGGAAGTAAAAAACATTTTTTGCGTAAAAATGACGTCACTTCCGGGTTTAGAGAAGAAACCGAAAGGAAACTCCGGGTTTTGAAAGGGATTGTGGGTAAAAACGTCACTTCCGGCTTTAAACCGGAAACAGGAAGTGGGGAACTTCCGGGTTTTGAAAGGAAACAGGAAATGGGGGAATTCCATTTTAACGCTGCTTCCCCTTTAAGCCAAGCCCCTCCCCCCCTTCCCCCCCGGCCGCCATCTTGTCACTCACGGTGGGGAAGTGCAGGATGAAGGGCAGGAAGAGCAGGGGCAGGAAACGCAGGATTTGACGGACAGGCCCCGCCCCCGGCGCGGCCACGCCCGTCTCCGCCCCCAGCTGCGATTGGACAGAGCCCGGTTAGGCCACGCCCCCCTCATTTGCATATCAAGCCACGCCCCCTTTTCATTCAAACCACCCCCAAAATTCACATTTTTTAACCAAAATTTTCCTTTTTTTCCCCAAAATTTCAATTCTTACCCTCCCCCCAATTTTCACTTTTTTCACCCAATTTTTTTTCCCAAAATTCCGATTTTTAAATCCAAAATCCAGAATTTACCCCCAACCCCAAATTTCCCCCTAAAAATTCCAAATTTTCCCCCAAATCCTTTTTTTGCCCAAAATCCCAATTTTTATCCCAAAAATCCAATTTTTTCCCCAAAAAAATCCCAATTTTTATCCAAAAAACCCCCATTTTTTTCCCATAAAAATCCCAACTTTTTCCCCCCAAAAATCCCATTTTCCCCAAAAAATCCCAATTTTTATCCCAAAAATCAATTTTTTCCCCAAAAATTCCCATTTTATCCAAAAACCCCCAATTTTTCCCCTTAAAATCTCAATTTTTCCCCATTTTTCCCCAAAAATCCCAATTTTACCAAAAAAAAATCCCAATTTTTCCTCCTTAAAATCCCATTTTTTGCCCATTTTCCCCCTTAAAATCCCATTTTTTTCCCCAAAATTCCCATTTTCCCCCAAATTTTTTTTTTTCTCAAAATCCCATTTTTTGCCCAAAACCCCCATTTTTTTCCCCAAAAAACCCCAATTTTTATCCAAAAAAATCCCAATTATTCCCCTTAAAAATTCCAGGTTTTCCCAAAAAAACCCACACTTTTACCTCCAAAAAAATCCCAATTTTTTCCCCCAAAAAAATCCCAATTTTTATCCAAAAACCCCCAATTTTCCCCCTTAAAAATCTGAATTTTCCCCCTTAAAAACCCAAATTTTTCCTCTTAAAAATCCCATTTTTTCCCCATTTTTCCCCCATAAAAATCCCATTTCCCCCCCAAAAAATTCCCATTTTTCCATCATATTTTTTTTCCCAAAACCCTCATTTTTCCCCCCAAAAAATCCCATTTTTAATCCGAAAAAAAATCCCATTTTTTTCCCCATTTTCCCTCTAAAACCCCATTTTTCACCTAAAATCCCATTTTTTTCCTTCAAATTCTCCTTTTTCCCCACCTCCCATTTTTGCCCAAAACCTTCATTTTTCCCCCAAAAATCCAAATTTTTTCCCCCCAAAAAATCCCAATTTTTATCCAAAAACCTCCAATTTTTCCCTTTAAAATCTGAATTTTCTCCCGTAAAAATCCCAAATTTTTCCTCTTAAAAATCCCATTTTTTCCCTTTTCCCCCTTAAAAACCCATTTCACCCCCCCAAAAATTCCCATTTTTCCCCCATTTTTTTTTCCCAAAACCCTCATTTTTTCCCCCCAAAAAATCCCATTTTTAATCTGAAAAAAAATCTAATTTTTCCCCATTTTTCCCTCTAAAACCCCCATTTTTTCACCTAAAATCCCCATTTTTTTCTTCCAAATTCTCCTTTTTTCCCCCACCTCCCATTTTTGCCCAAAACCTTCGTTTTTTCCCCCCAAATTCCAATTTTACCCCCAAAAATCGCAATTTTCCCCCAAAAAATCCTCATTTTTAACCTAAAAAAATCTCATTTTTTCCTCTTAAAAATCCCAATTTTTATCCAAAAAAAAATCCCAATTTTCCCCCTTAAAAATCCCAATTTTTCCTCATTTTTTCCCCTTTAAAACCCCATTTTTCCACCATATTTTTTTTCCCAAAACCCTCATTTTTCCCCCCAAAAAATCCCAATTTTAATCCAAAAAAAAATCCCATTTTTCCCTCTAAAACCCCCATTTTTTCACCTAAAATCCCCATTTTTTCACCTAAAATCCCCTTTTTTTTTTGCTTCCAAATTCTCCTTTTTTCCCCCACCTCCCATTTTTGCCCAAAACCTTCATTTTTTCCCCCAAAAAATCCCATTTTAATCCTAAAAAAATTCCCATTTTTTCCCCATTTTTCCCTCTAAAACCCCCATTTTTTCACCTAAAATCCCCATTTTTTCACCTAAAATCCCCATTTTTTTTTCTTCCAAATTCTCCTTTTTTCCCCCACCTCCCATTTTTGCCCAAAACCTTCATTTTTTCCCCCAAAAATCCCATTTTAAATCCCCAAAAAAATCTAAATTTTTCCCCATTTTTCCCTCTAAAACCCCCATTTTTGACCTAAACCCCCATTTTTCACCTAAAATCCGCATTTTTTTTGCTTCCAAATTCTCCTTTTTTCCCCCACCTCCCATTTTTGCCCAAAACCTTCATTTTTTCCCCAAAATCCCATTTTTATCAGAAAAAAATTTAATTTTTTTCTCCATTTTCCCCCTAAAATCCCCATTTTTCACCTAAAATCCCCATTTTTTTTGCTTCCACCTCCTCCTTTTTTCCACCACCTCCCATTTTTGCCCAAAACCTTCATTTTTTCCCCCAAAATTTCAATTTTAATCCCAAGAAAAATCTAATTTTTTCCCCATTTTTCCCTCTAAAATCCCCATTTTTTGACCTAAAACCCCCATTTTTTCACCTAAAACCCCCATTTTTTTTTCTTCCACCTCCTCCTTTTTTCCCCCACCTCCCATTTTTGCCCAAAATCTCCATTTTTTCCCAAACCTCCAGCACGAGCCAGGTGGAGCCGGTGAGCAGGGGCAGAACGAACAGAGGGTCGGGCGGCCAAATTGGGGAACCAGGCCAGGCCCCCTTTATAACCCCGCACTGGAGCAGCAGCCATGCCCTGCAGGGCCAGGAAAACGACACAAACAGGGGGGTCTGGAACCCCCCAAAATCAAAAAACATTCCAAAAAAAATTTGGGAATTTTTAGGAATTTTTTGGGATTTTTTACGGAATTTTTTTTCGATTTTTTACGGATTTTTTGCGATTTTTTTCTGATTTTTTCGCGATTTTTTCAGATTTTTTTGCCAATTTTAAGCCACTTTTTAAATGATTTTTTGTGACTTTTTTGAAGATTTTTTGGGATTTTTTGTGAATTTTTTCGGATTTTTTTGTGAATTTTTTAAGGAATTTTTGGGGCATTTTTCGGGACTTTTTTAGGGATTTTTTGTGAATTTTTGGGGATTTTTTTTTAATTTTTTTTAGCATTTTTTAGGATTTTTTAGTGAATTTTTTGGGATTTTCTGGAGGATTTTTTTGTGAATTTTTGGGGCATTTTTTGGGGTTTTTTTGTGAATTTTTGGGGAATTTTTGGCCCCAAATTGGGGAACCAGGCCAGGCCCCCCTTTAATAACCCCGGCACTGGAGCAGCAGCCATGCCCTGCAGGGCCAGGAAAAACGACACAAACAGGGGGGTCTGGAACCCCCCAAAATGAGCAAACATTAAAAAAAAATTTTGGGATTTTTTGGAATTTTTTGGGATTTTTTATGGAATTTTATTCGGATTTTTTTGCGATTTTTCGTGATTTTTTGTGATTTTTTCGCGATTTTTTTCAGATTTTTTTGCCATTTTTAAGCCACTTTTTTAGTGATTTTTTGTCATTTTTTGAAGATTTTTTTTGGATTTTTTAGTGAATTTTTTGGGGATTTTTTGGACATTTTCTGGGATTTTTTACGGAATTTTTTTCAGATTTTTAATGGATTTTTTGTGATTTTTTTCTGATTTTTTCGCGATTTTTTTTGGATTTTTTTTGCCAACTTTAAGCCACTTTTTTAGTGATTTCTTGTGATTTTTTGAAGATTTTTTGAGATTTTTTTCTGAATTTTTTTGGATTTTTTGTGAATTTTTTCAGGAATTTTTGGGGCATTTTTCGGGACTTTTTTAGGGATTTTTTGTGAATTTTCGGGAATTTTTGGGGATTTTTTTGGGGATTTTTTTAGCATTTTTTGGGATTTTTTTGTGATTTTTTTTTATTTTCTGGAGGATTTTTAGTGAATTTTGGGGCTTTTTGGGAATTTTTGTGAATTTTTGGGAATTTTTGGCCCCAAATTGGGGAACCAGGCCAGGCCCTTTAATAACCCCCGGCACTGGAGCAGCAGCCATGCCCTGCAGGGCCAGGAAAAACGACACAAACAGGGGGGGCTGGCACCCCCCAAAATCAAAAAACATTCCAAAAAAAATTTGGGAATTTTTAGGAATTTTTTGGGATTTTTTACGGAATTTTTTTCGGATTTTTTTGCGATTTTTTGTGATTTTTTTAGATTTTTTTCGCGAATTTTTCAGATTTTTTTGCCATTTTTAAGCCACTTTTTTAATGATTTTTTGTGACTTTTTGAGGATTTTTTGGGATTTTTTTGTGAATTTTTTTGGGCTTTTTTTGGATTTTTTTGAATTTTTTTGGGATTTTTTGTGAATTTTTTAAGGAATTTTTGGGGCATTTTTCGGGACTTTTTGTGAATTTTCGTGAATTTTTTGGGATTTTTTGGGGATTTTTTTTGGCATTTTTTGGGATTTTTTTGTGAATTTTTTGTGATTTTCTGGAGGATTTTTTAGTGACTTTTTTGAAGATTTTTTGGGATTTTTTTGTGAATTTTTGGGGCATTTTTTGGGATTTTTTTGTGAATTTTTTGGGATTTTCTGGAGGATTTTTTAGGATTTTATTGTGAATTTTTGGGGCATTTTTTGGGATTTTTTTGTGAATTTTTTGGGAATTTTTGGCCCCAAATTGGGGAACCAGGCCAGGCCCCCCTTTAATAACCCCGGCACTGGAGCAGCAGCCATGCCCTGCAGGGCCAGGAAAAACGACACAAACAGGGGGGTCTGGCACCCCCCAAAATTAGGAAACATTCCAGGAAAAGTCAGAAAAAATTTGGGAATTTTTAGGAATTTTTTGGGATTTTTTACGGAATTTTATTCGGACTTTTTTGCGATTTTTTGTGATTTTTTTCTGATTTTTTCACGATTTTTTGTGAGTTTATTTTTAATTTTTTTGGATTTTTTTGCCACTTTTTTCTTGGATTTTTTGTG
The DNA here is from genome assembly GCA_030060385.1 of Muscicapa striata striata. NCBI lineage: Eukaryota > Metazoa > Chordata > Aves > Passeriformes > Muscicapidae > Muscicapa > Muscicapa striata. Next base: position 849 of record JAREIS010002010.1, on the reverse strand, counting down.
AATTTTTGAAGATTTTTTGGGATTTTTTCTGAATTTTTTGGGATTTTTTTTGAAAATTTTTTGTGCATTTTTTGGGATTTTTTACAGAATTTTTTTTTTTTTGTGATTTTTTGGTGATTTTTTTTGCCATTTTTAAGCCACTTTTTTAGTGATTTTTTGTGAATTTTTGAGAAATTTTTTTGGATTTTTTTTGTGAATTTTGAGGGGATTTTTTGTGATTTTTTTCAGATTTTTGCACAATTTTTTTGGATTTTTTTGCCATTTTTAAGCCACTTTTTTAGTGATTTTTTGTGATTTTTTGAGGATTTTTTGGGATTTTTTTGTGAATTTTTTTGGCATTTTTTTGGAATTTTCGTGAATTTTTTTCGGATTTTTTGTGAATTTTTTCAGGAATTTTTGGGGCATTTTTAGGGATTTTTTGTGAATTTTCGGGAATTTTTGGGGATTTTTTTGGGGGTTTTTTTTTAGCATTTTTTGGGATTTTTTTGTGATTTTTTTTTTATTTTCTGGAGGATTTTTTAGTGAATTTTTGGGGCATTTTTTGGGATTTTTTTGTGAATTTTTTGGGGAATTTTTGGCCCCAAATTGGGGAACCAGGCCAGGCCCCCCTTTAATAACCCCGGCACTGGAGCAGCAGCCATGCCCTGCAGGGCCAGGAAAAACGACACAAACAGGGGGGTCTGGCACCCCCCAAAATCAAAAAACATTCCAAAAAAATTTGGGAATTTTTTGGAATTTTTTGGGATTTTTTACGGAATTTTATTCGGATTTTTTTGCGATTTTTTGTGATTTTTTTTCTGATTTTTTCACAATTTTTTTGGATTTTTTTGCCATTTTTAATCCACTTTT
>JAREIS010002009.1:0-14279 GCA_030060385.1 Muscicapa striata striata | reverse complement strand
CCCTAAAATTTGGGGTCAAGTGTATTTTACAGGGTGATCCTAAAATTTGAGATTTTGGGGGTTGACACCCCAGGGTTTGGCACCCCAGGGTTTGGGTTTTGGGGGTTTAACCTCAAATTTTGGGATCAGAGGGATTGGACACCCCAAATATTTCAAACCCCAACTTTTGGGGACTGAGGGTTTTGACCCCAAATTTGGGGTTTGGGAGTGTTTGACCTCAGGATTTGGAGGGGTTTTGACCCCAAAAATCAAAACAATTCCCTGAAAACAGCGGTAGGATCGGAATGGGAACAGGTTCAGGATTGGGAATGGGAACGAGCCTGGGAATGCGGGATCAGAAACGGGAATGAGATCAGGATTGAGAATGGGAACAGGATAAGGATTGGGAATGGGAGCAGGATAAGGATTGGGTTTGGGAATTGGACCTACCTGGGCAGTTTTAGGCTGGATTTTAGGCCCCTTTTGGACAATGTTAGGCCAATTTGGATGGTTTTAGACGCCCTTTGTGTGGATTTGAGGTCCCTTTGGCTTATTTTAGGCCAAACCTGTTGGATTTAGGCTGCATTTGAGAGGCTCTGGGATGATTTTATGCCTAACCAGGCCCTTTTCAGACCGTGCGGCCCCTTGGCCCCGATCCTTCCCCTCACAGTTCCCGCCTTTTCCTTGACCCCGCCCCTTCCCCTTGGTCACTGACCATTTATGAGCCCCGCCCATTTCTATTCGCAGCCCCTGTCAATCTTTAACCGCTCCCCTTTCATTGGCACCGAGCCTTTATGTTCCGCACGCCCCATTCCCCTCTAAGCCCCGCCCATCTCCTGGCGCGTTCTCCCCGCGCATGCTCAGAACACCCGGAAGTGCCTCCCGGGCGCCGCCATCTTTGCTGCTGGTCCCGTGCCCGGCTTCAGCGTGTCCGAGAGCTGCGGTGGGGCTGGAGGGGATCTATAGGGGATCTATAGAGATTCTATAGGGGCACTGTAGGGGATTTAGAGGGGACTGGCGTGGCTTTACGGCTCTGCGGGGTATCTGGGGGTCTGCAAAAGGGATTTTGGAGCTCTGCAGGGTCCATAAAGGGGGTCTTGGAGTTCTGTAGGGGATCTTTAGGGGAGATGTGTAGGGGACTGGGGGGGCTGAGTGTCCCTATAGGGGATTTGGGCTTGTCTATAGGGGATATGGGGGGCTCTGGGGGTTCCCTAAAGGTGCTGTGGGAGGTCTGTAGGGGCCAGGGTGGGGCTTTACACCCCAGGGGAGATTCTGGGGGTCTGGAAATGTGATCTGGGGGCTCTGTGGGGTCCCTAAATGAGGTCTGGGAGGTCTGTAGGGGATCCATAGCGGATCTGTAGGAGACTGGTGGGACTGAGCGTCTCTATAGAGGATTTGGGCTTGTCTGTGGGTGATATGGAGGGCTCTGGGGGGTCTATAGGGAATCCATAGGGATCTATACGGGATCTATACAGAACTGGCATGGCTTTACGGCCCTGGGAGGTTTCTGGGGGTCAGCAAAGGGGATTTTCAGGCTCTGTGGGGTCCCTATAGGGGGTCCTGGAGGTCTATAGGGGATCTTTATGGGATCTATAGGGGACTGGTGGAGCCTATATAGATTCCTGGAGGGTCTGGGTGAGGTCTCAGAGTCTCTAGAGGGGAATTTTGAGGTTCTTAAAGGGAATTTCTGGGAATTTTGGGCTCTGTCCAGGCAATTCAAGGAGTCCCTCTAGGGAATTTTGTGATTCCTATTAAGAATTTGTGGGAATTTTGAGGTCCTTAAAGGGAGTTTGGAGGTCTCTTGGAAATTTTGGAATAATGAAAGAGAATTTGTAGTGTTTATAGCGAATTTTGGGAAATTTTAGAGCCTATATTGAGAATTTTGAGAAATATGGCCTCTCCAGTGGAATTTTTTTTTTTTTAATTTTGTATCCAAACGTAGGAAATGTTAGGTTTCTCTTGGGAATTTTTGTAATTTTTGGGTCCTCAAATGAAATTTTAAAGCATCCCACAGGGAATTTTTGGGATCTCTATAGGTAAATTTGGGTCCATACATGGGAAGTAAAGTTTCTCTTGGGGAAATTTTTGGGATCTCCTTAGGGAATATTTCAGAATATTGGGTCCCAATGTAGGAATTTTGAGGTCTAATTTTGGATGCCAAAATATGGCAGTGAGCAGCAGGCATGAAGCCTATGAGATCCAGGGGTCTGATTTGAGGGTGATTTTGGCTCCCTTGGGGGGGGTTTCAGGCCAGTTTGGGTGTGTTTAGGTCCATTTGGGTGCTTTTAGGAAAAACCGGGCACTTTCAGGGTTGATTTTCCAGCCATTAGGGAGATTGCAGGGTGATTTTGGGCCAGTTGTGTGGGTTTTTAATCAGTTTGGGAAATTTTAGACTCTTTGGTTAGATTTTAACCCCATTTGGGTGATTTTAAGCCAAACCATGTGAGGATACAGGGTGGATTTATGGGCCTTTTTCACATTTTAAGGTCAACCTGATTAATTCTAAGGATGAATTTTAAGCCCCTGTGGACAATGTTACAGCTCTTTGGATGATTTTTGATATCTTAGTGTAGATTTGAGGCTCATTTGGCTGATGTTAGGCGAAACCTGGTGGATTGAGGCTGCATTTGAGGCCCTTTATTGGTGATTTTAGGCCAAACCCGATCCATTTAGGACTGTGGTGCTTTGGCCCCGCCCCTTTCCCCTCACAGTTCCCGCCCTTCCCTTGACCCCGCCCCTTTCCCCTCACAGTTCCCGCCCTTCCCTTGACCCCGCCCCTTTCCCCTCACAGTTCCCGCCCTTCCCTTGACCCATCCCCTCCCGGTTCGGGGTTCAGAACGGGGGAGGAGGAGGAGGGAGGGAGGAAGAGGCGGAGCGGCAGCAGAAGCAGGAGGAGAGAAGGAGCGACTGAAGCTCGAGCCCGGAGCTGCCTGAACTCGCAGCCCCCCCGGGACCATCGCCCCCCATCCCGCAGGTGCCCGGGGAGGGGGAGCTCGCCCCAAATATCCCGGGGGTCCCTGGGTTTGGGGATTTTTGGGGGGGATGTTTGGATCTTGCCGGGCTCCAGAGGCGCAGATGGCCCTCGGGGGGACATCGGGGGGTCCCCGGGAGGTGTTTTTGGGGGTCCCGGTGGGTGCGGGCAGAGCCCCGGCGGGGGCGGGGGGATGCGGGTCCCCCCGCGGTGGGGGTTGGGCTTCCCGGGCCGGGCCCTGCGAGCTCTGCCGGGGCCACGTGGGGAGCGCGCGGGAGCGGCGGGATGGGCGGGGGGACACCGGTTTGGGGGAGCCCCGGGAGAGGCGCGGCTTCCCTGAGCGGGAGCGCAGAGAGAGGAGAGCCCCAGAAGGGCAAAGCGGGGAGCCCGAGAGGGGGGGACCCCTGGCATTGCCGGGACCCCGGCGGGGGGTGCTGGGGCTGGAGGGGCGGCACGGCCGGGAAAGGGGTTCGGGGGTCCCGGTGCCGGCAGTGGCTGCTCCCAGCATGAGCCCAGTTGCTCCCCCCATATGGTTCCAGTTTCCTTGGCACTCCCAGGATGAGCCCAGTCACTCCCAGCCATTCCATATTTTGATGCAATTTGCCCCACCGCTCTCCCTTTTCCTTGCATGGTCACCGAAACTGAGGGAAAAAAACAAAAACGTCCAAAAACTATCTCTCTCTCATGTAAAAAGAATCATTCCATGACACTCCATTTTTAGGAGATTTTTCAGATCTTTTATACAGTAAGTAGTCATAGAAATGAATTGGGTCAGTGTTTATTGGTCTCAAGTTGCAAATACTCACTTCCTAATCTTTGGTCTCCCTTTAGATCCAGATTTCTTCCCTTCTGATGTTAATTAGTTCTTCATTCCCTGATTTTATCAGTCTTTTCAGAGGAGATGTCTGCAGCTGTGCCAGAGGCAGAGTCTGGGGTAGCTGTTCCTGGGTGGCCACTGATGTTCTGTTAATGGCCGCTGATGGCCCTTGAGCATTCCAGCTGCTCCCAGTGTGTTGATGTGTTGAGTTCATCAGACCCCACCTGGTGCAACAATGCCCTGCAAAGAAACTTAAATTTTTTTAGGGCAAGGGCAAACAAAAAACCTTGATTAAAATTACTGTAAAAGTTTTAAACAGATACCTTTTCCAACTCCACTTTGGTCCAGTGTGTTCCCAGCTCTCCCAGTTGTCCCTAGCACAGTCCCAGTCACTTCCAGTATGAGTCCAGTATGAGTCCAGTATGATGCCAGTCTCTGCCAGCAGGGCCCCAGTAACTCACACTTGCCCCCAGGTGCCCCAGCATGGTCCCAGTTTCCCCACAGCCCATTCCCAGTAACTCCCAGTTAGGTCCCAGGCACCACCCCTATGGTCTCAGACACTCCCAGTATATCCCAGTTGCCCTGAACAATCTCATAGCCATTCCCAGGCACTGCCAGTTACCTCAGTGTGGTTCACTTGCCCCCAGTTTTATCCCAGTTGTCCCTGGAATAGTCCCAGTGCCTGTCAGCATTATTTTGGGGTTTTTTTGGGTGGTGGGGGGGAATGTTTGGAAAATGCAGAACTCCAAAGCTGAGCCCAGTCACTCCCAGTCATTCCCTTTTATGATGCATCTTGCCCCCAGCACTGTCCCAGTTGCTCCCACTTCTTTCCATTTTCCTCCAGTGTGTTCCCAGTTCTCCCAGTTGCGCCAGTACAGTCTCAGTCTCTCCCAGTATGAGGCCATGGCCCCCAGTTTGATCCCAGTTTCTCCCTGTCAATGCCAGCATGACCCCAGTAGCCTCCAGTATAATCCCTGTGACTCCCTGTCTCTCCCAGTCACCCCCAGCATGCTGCCAGTCCCTCTCACTTTTTCCCAGCTGCTTTCAGCATGATTCCAGTTGTTCACAGCCATTTTCAGTCCATCCCAGTATGATTCCAGTCACCCTCAGTGTGCTCCCATTCTCACCCAGCATAGACCCAGCTGCTCTCACTGTGATCCCAGGATGATCCCAGTTGCTGCCAGAATAGTTCCAGTTGTTCCCAGTTCCTCCCAGGATGATCCCTAGAACAGCCCCAGTCTCTTTCAGCACTGTCACACAATCTCCCAGTTGCCCCCAATGTGGTTCCAGTCCCCCCAGTATGGTTACAGACACTCTCATTATATCCCAGTTGCCCCAGTAAGGTTCCAGTCAGCTCAGAATGATCCCAGTCTTTCCCAGTTACTCCCACTTGTCTCCAGCCTGATCCCAGTTTCTGTCAGTGTCCCACGCTCCCTGTTGCTCCCAGTATTATCCCTGTTATGGCCTCAGTCCCCTCAGCATGGTTCCAGTACCTTCCAGTTGATCCCAGTTGCTCCCAATGTGTCCACATTTTCCTCCCAACATGGGCCCAGTAGCTCCCAGTCTCTCCCAGCCAGGTTTCATTAGTGGCTAGCACTTTTCCTGTAACTTCTAGTCTGACTGCCGTGTGATCCTGGTCATTCTTAGATATTCCCAGTCCTATTCCAGTCATTCCCAGTACGATCCCAGCTGGTTCCAGTAGGATCCCAGTATGACTCTGACATGGGCACAGCTGCTCCCATTATCATCCAGTGTGGTTCCAGTTGCTCCCATTTCCCCTCACTGTGGTTTCAGTCTCTCCCAGTGTATACCAGTTGCCGCCAGCATGTTTCCAGTCCCTCCCAGTTGTCCTCAGCTGCTTCCAGATTGATCCCAGTTTCTCACAGCCTCTCCCATTCACCCTCAGTTCAGTCCCAGTTGCTGCCAGTATGATCCAGTATGATCCCAATATTTCTGAGCATGGTTCTAGTTTCTCCCAGTTCTTCCCAGTGTGATTCCAGTCATCCCCACTTGCCCCAGCACAGTCTCAGTGACTCCATAGATTATCCCATTCCCTCTCACCGTGGTCCCACTCAAGACCACTTTCCCCCAGTACAGAGTAGTAGCTCCCTTTGACTCCCAGTGTCCCCCAGCTTGGTCCCAGTTCTCCCCAGCATAGTCCTGTTTTTTCCCAGTGTGGTTCCAATCACTCCAGTAAGGTCCCAGGCACTCCCAGTAGATCCCAGTTTCTCTGAACATGCTCGTAGTCATTCCCAGTCATTCCCAGAGTCCCCAGGAAGGTTCCAGTTCCCCCAGTACAGCCCAGTCCCTCCCAGTGGTGCCACCCCTGGGATCCCCCACCACTCTCTGTGTTCCTGGATCTCCCGAGATGAGCCCAAGGGCTGGAAGTCGCCCCCCAGGGTTCCCAGCAAGCCCCAGTTTGGATCTGCAGCCCCCCAGTTTTCCCAGTTTCCCTCTCCTTTTCCCCGGGCCGGGTTCCCCCCGGCCCCAGCGGGTGGGAGCAGCCGAGAGCCCCGCGCTGCCCATCCCGACCTGTCCCGGCTCCATCCCCGCTCCTCCCGCGGGCTGCGAGGGCTTCGGGAACGGGGCACCGAGGGTGTCGCTGCTGCTGGGGGAGGAGGAGGAGGGATGGGAGAGGAAAGACAAAGGGGATGAAGAAAAATAGAAGGAGGAAGAAGGTCGAGCGCTCCCTGAATTCACAGGTTCCCCATCCATGGGACCATTGCCCCTGCAGGTGACCGGGGAGGGGGAGCTTGGCCCAGATATCCGAGGATGTTCCTGGGTTGGGTTTTTTCAAGGGATGTTTGGAGAATGCAGAACTGCAAAGCAGAGCAGAAAATGCCCCTTGGGGGGACACTGGGGGGTCCCGGTGGCGGCTGCCGGCAGAGGCAGCCTGGAGGAGCAGAGCCCTGTGTCCCCCAGGACCCCAAAGTGGGGAGCCCAGAGAGGGGGGAGCGCCGCCATTGGCGGGACCCTCAACAGCCTGGAGAGGGGCAGGGGGGACTCCTTGGACCCCCTGCACCCCAAAGCAGAGAATAAGAGTAGAATGGACCCCAAAATCCCCCAGCATCCCGAAATGGGGAGAGGGAAGAGGAGGGAACTTTCCGGGTTCCTGGGACTCCCAGCAGCCTGGGGAGGGCAGGCACCGAGTAGATGGGGGACCCCCAATACAAGCGTGACCCCCAGCAGCTGGGACAGGGGGGAACCCCCAAACACCAAAGGGGAGGGACCATTCCCAGGAACTTCTGGGATGCATTTTCAGGGCTGAATGTTGGTGTTTGGGAGGTTTTGATGGACCCCATATCCTTGGGGACTTCTAGAGAAGGACCTGGGCAGGAGGAACCCCCAACAGAAAGCGCTCATCCCTTGTTTTTCCCCAAACCAGGATTTCCCAATTTAAGCCTTTGGCCCAGTGGAGGAGGAGGAGGAGGCTGCGAGAAGAGAAGATGGCCCAGGAGCCCCAGGCAGGTGAGGAGGAAGTCAGTGCCCCTTTCCCCCTCTGTCCTGCTCCATCTCCCAGCCCAGCACGGCCCCGGCTGCAGGAGAGCCCCGCTGCCGACGCCGTCCTGCCGGGGACGCGCTGGGGGGATCTCCTTCCCCTTCCCTCTGGCACGGAGGCAAATCCCATCCTCTCCTTGTCCTTCCTCGCCCAGACAAGGAGCTGAGCACGGAGACCAGGGAGGACAAATCCCCGCGGCAGAACCTCGTGGAAGAGGCCGTTTGCAGCGGCTCCACGGCGCAGGAATCCAACGGGGAGGAAAAGCCGCGCAGATCCCGCACCAGGAGGGGCTGCAAACGCAGATCACGGGGATCTGAGGAGGAAAGACCCAGCCTGGGCCGGGCAGGCGGCCGGAGATGGAGCCAGAGCTCGGACCTGGTGGTGCATGAGCAGCTTCGTGATGGGGAGAAGCCCCACAAGTGCTCAGAGTGTGGGAAGAGCTTCAGATGGAGGTCCCACCTGATCCGCCACGAGAGGATCCACACTGGGGAGAGGCCCTACGAGTGTGGGGAGTGTGGGAAGAGATTTCAGCTCAGGAGCCATCTCCTCAGGCACCAGCGCACGCACACAGACGAGAAGCCCTTCCGCTGCCCCGACTGCGGGAAGGGCTTCAGGCAAAACTCCAACCTCACCAGACACCGGCGCATCCACACCGGGGAAAAGCCCCACAAGTGTGAGGAGTGTGGGATGAGCTTCAGCCACAGCTCCAGCCTGATCAGCCACCAGAGGAGCCACACTGGAGAAAGGCCCTACAAGTGTGAGGAGTGTGGGAAGAGGTTCAGAGAGCGCACAGATCTGATCCACCACCAGTACATCCACACTGGGGAGAAACCCTACAAGTGTGGGGACTGTGGGAAGGGCTTCAGGAAACGTTCCACCCTAATCGTTCACCAAAGGATCCACACTGGGGAGAGGCCCTTCGAGTGTTCTAAGTGTGGGAAGAGGTTTCCCACCAGGTCTGAACTCTTCAGGCACTACCAGACACACACAGAGGAGAGGCCCTACGAGTGTCCTGAGTGCGGGAAGGGCTTCAGGCAAAAATCCATCCTCATCATCCACCGGCGCATCCACACTGGGGAGAGGCCCTACGAGTGTGAGGAGTGTGGGAAGAGCTTCTCCCAGAGCTCACACTTGACCCAACACCAACGGAGGCACCGGTAAGGGAAGCCCTGTGAGTGCCCTGAGTGAGGGAAGAGCTTCATGCACTGCTCCAACTCCATCCCCCACTGCAGGACCCATGTTGGGCAGAGCCCTGGTGACCCACATTCCCTGGGATCCATGTTGGGAAGACACCTGGCTGGTTATCCTTTTCTTTTGGTCTTAATTTTTGTCTCTCCTTCTTCTCTTTGTGCTCCAAAAGCCGAGAGGGATCAATCTGTCACCTCAAAACCACTCGTATCCCACTGAAAACACCTCAATTTTAACTCAAAAAGGCTCAATCCAGCGTCAAAGTGCCTTGTTACCTCCTCAGAACAACTCAATCCCACACAAACCTTTTTGGATTCCAGAGCCGCCAGGGTGAGAATGCGGTTGGAAGGAGACTGGGAGAAGTGGGATCCAAATTTGGAGCGGTGGGATCGGGATTGTGTGGGACTGGCTGTGGAGGATGGATTTGATAGTAAATAAAACTTTGACAATTCCTGATTTCTGTCCCATTCTCTTTCAGTCAGTTCCAGTTCTGTTTTCAGTGGCACCTTCTCAGCTGATTGTGTTTGTGTCCTCCTTTCTCTCCTGCCTCTCTCTGCCTGCTCTGTTTCTCTCTCAGGGTCTCCCTTGACCCAGGGCAGCTCCCACCAAAGACCCTGCCCTGATTCAATTCCCAGTGCAGGAGCTGCAACAGCCATGGGTGAAGTTCTGAAGGCTGGCAGTGAAATGTCCCTGTAAGATCTTGCTGCACTTGGCTTTTGGCCCCTTGTGAAGAGCTTTGCCTTCAAGGGCAGGAACATCTTTTCCTGGCTGGGACCTGGAATTCCAGAGCCTGGCAGTGTGAGCCATGCAGGACCATGCAGACTGGGATCATGGGGGCTGGGATCACATGGGCTGGGATCCTCCAGACTGGGCTGTATGGACTGGGACCAGATGGATCAGGGCCATGCAGACTGGGATTGTTCAACCTGAGATCACATGGACTGGGATTGTACAAACTGGGATCACATGGACTGGTTTGGGTGCACCAGAATAATGCGACCTGGGGCGGTCCTGCCCCACCCAGGGGTCCCTCCCAGTCCTGCCCAGTCCCGTGTGGGGGCACAGCCAAAACTCACCACCTCACGAACGTGGAGGTCCGAAAGGGCTCCCGGTGTCAGTCTCTGTTTTCTTCCCAGTCTTAGTCTCTGTTTGGAGCAGTTCTGGAGTGCTCCTGTTGCTGATTCTGGTCCTGGTCTCAGTCTCGATCCCAGATTGGTTCTGGTCTCAGTCTCATTCTTGGTTCTGTAGCGTTTCTGGTCTTGGCACCAGTGCTGGTTCTGGTTTCAGTCTTGGTCTTGGTCTCAGTCTCGAAGTCGTTCCAGTGCCAGTGTTGGTACTTGTGCCGATACTGATCCCGGTGTGCTCCCAGTGCCAATCTCAGTCCCAGCCCTGGTCCTGGAATGGTGCCAGGGTCGGTTCTGGTTAAAGTGCCACTTTCATTCTCACTCCTGGAGGTCTCCTGGTGCTGGTGCTGGTCCTGGTCATAAAGTTGTCTTGGAGCACTCCCAGTGTTGGTCCCAGAGTCCGTCATGGTCTCACTCTTGGTCCCAGTGCAGTTCTGGGAACGGTTTCAGTCTTGCTCTCGGTCCGAGTCCCAGTGCCCGTCTTGAAGAGGTGCCAGTCTCGGTTCTGGTATTGGTTCTGGTCCCAGTCTTGATCTCCATCCTGGTTCTGATGCCAGTGTCGGTGCTGGTCCTAGGGGATTTTATAGACGATTGAGAGAGAGACAGGGACTACTGACTCGTGATCAGAATTCAAATTTATTGTGAGCTACATTGGCTTACACACCATTTTTAGGAAGGCAGTAATTTTTTACTACATTCATTGTGTTAAACATCACCCAGACAAACTTCACATTTCTACTTATTTAGTTCAATCTTCTTTCCTGTTGCCAGTCTTGATCCAGACTTCTTGTATTCATCGAATATCTGTTTGTTCTTGCCAAGGCGTCCTGGATATTAAACTGGAAATGCCAATTAAATCCACAGCACTCTCTGTCTCAGCTTCCACAGTGCTGGTCTCAGTTTTGGTCCGATAGTGGTGCCAGTCTTGGTGTTGGTGCTGGTTCTGTTTTCAGTCTTGGGCTCAATGTCAGTCTTGCTCTCGGTTTTAGAGCGGTCCCAGTTCCAGTGCTGGTACTGGTGCCATTGCCAGTCCCAGAGCAGCCCTGGATCTCTCCTGGTGCCCATCCCAGTGTCGGTGCTGGTCTCAGTCTTGGTCCCAGTGCCAATTCTGGGGCTGGTTTCAGCCTCAGTCTCTGTCCCAGTCTTAGTTCCAGTTCTGGGGCGGTGCTGGTCTCAGTTCTGGTGTCGGTTCTGTTCCCACTCTTGGTCTCTGTAGTGAATGGGCCAGGAGACCAGCTCCTTTTTCAAGGCCTTTATTGAAAATCAGCTCTGGCTGGGGCCCGAGGGGTCGCGCACAGCGCCGCTGCTCCCGATGGACGATGCGGAGGAGGAGGAGGAGTTCAGCTTTGCTGTGCAGCAGAGCCAGGGCTGCCATCCTTGGGAGAGTCCCCAGGGAGACATTTGGTGCCTCTTGGTCTAGGGGTGTCATGCCGGCCGAGTGCTGCTCACGGCATGGCCACAAGGGGAAAAAGCTCTGGTTGGTGATTTCATCTTCTTCACTGTCTCCTCAACCTGGGAGTGCCATTTTTTAGTCTTAGATGTTATACTGGCTGGTTGTTTTTAGGGGTTTTTAGCACTGAATGCTATCCCATGAGCACTTGCTGTCGTGCGCCATTTTGGAGGGGGCAGTGGAGGTGGGCGTGGATACAAGAGTAGATACTGGGACGGGGGAAGGGACAAACAGCTGGGAGCATTAACAATTTACAAAGGCATAAAACATTAACAATAAATAGTCAACACAAACATCAATTATAGTCAGCTGGGTAGGCACACATCAACACCAAGAACTGCTGGGTACACACCTTGCATTTGGGGATTTATTCCCCACAGTCTCCGTCTTCATTCTGATTTCGGTCTCATTCTTGGTGCTGTTGCTGTTTCTGGTGCTGGTCTCCGTCTGTGTCCCAAAGATTTTAGGCCCATTTGCGTGATTTTATGCCTAACTGGGCAGTTTTAGGCAGGATTTTAGGCCCCTTTTGAAGAATGTTAGGCCAATTTGGATGATTTTAGGCTCCCTTTGGGTGGATTTGAGTCCCTTTGGTTGATTTTAGGGCAAACCTGGTGAATTTAGGCTGCATTTGAGGGGCTTTTGACTGATTTTTGGCCTAACCAGGCCCTTATATTACTTCGCGGCCCTTTGGCCCTGATCCTTCCCTCACAGTTCCTGCTCTGTTCTAACCTCGCCCCTTTTTCTTCCGTTTCTTACCATTTAATAGCCCTGCCCCTTTCTAGTCAGCTCCTGTCAATCATTATCCCTTGCCCTTTTGTTCAAATCCAGTCCTTTTTTTCGTTCCTCCCCTTTTTTCTCTAAGCCCCACCCATCTCTTGGCGCGTCCATTCTGCGCATGCTCAGAACACCCGGCAACAGTTGGTGATAGAATACACATTTCTGGCCACATCAAACCAACACATTATCCACCCCTTATTCTATTACCATCTGCATAATGAAACTTTACACACAGTTCTCACTTGAAATTAGGTTTCCCTTCGGTACACAATGGGTTTCCCCATCTTTCTGCATTACCCATCAAGTGTAACCAGGCCCTTGAGCAAAGACAATCCCACGGATGGATTTGTCCTTGCCCAAGGCAGGACTAATCCAAACAGTCTTTCCTGAAATACCTTTCATGTGTACTACAGGGACTTTATCTCCATCCACTGTGTGCAAGGGTTCAGATTGGACAGGACGAGCTCGACTGATGGACCCTCGGGTGTTGACCATCCAGGTGGCCTTTGCTAAGTTTGTTACCCAGTTCTTGAAGTTTCACCCCCCAGCTGCCTTCAGGATAGTCTTGAGTAGGCCGTTGGACTGTTCAACTTTCCCAGCAGCTGTTGCATGGTAAAGGATATGATACATCCATTCAATGCCGTGTTCTCTGGCCCAGGCGTTGATAAGGCCATTCTTGAAATGGGTCCCATTGTCTAACTCGATTCTCTCAGGGATGCCATGCCTCCAAAGGACTTGCTTTTCCAGGCCCAGGATGGTGTTCCTAGCAGTAGTGTGGGGCACAGGGTAGGTCTCCAACCACCCGGTGGTGGCTTCCACCATGGTCAGCACGTAGCGCTTGCCTTGGCGGGTCTGAGGCAGTGTGATGTAGTCAATCTGCCAGGCCTCTCCGGACTTATATTTGGACCATCGCCCCCATACCAGAGGGGCTTCACCCGCTTGGCTTGCTTGATGGCAGCACACGTCTCACAGTCATGGATAACCTGGGAAATACTGTCCATGGTTAGATCCACCCCTCGGTCTCGTGCCCACTTATAGGTGGCGTCTCTGCCCTGATGACCTGAGGCATCGTGGGCCCATCGAGCCAGGAACAATTCTCCCTTGTGTTCCCAATCTAAGTCTATCTTTGACACCTCTATCTGTGCAGCCTGATCTACCTGCTTGTTGTGCTGGTGTTCTTCATTAGCCTGACTCTTGGGAACATGGGCATCCACATAGCGGACTTTCATGGGTAACTTCCCTACCTGAGTGGCAATGTCTTTCCACTCATCAGCAGCCCAGACTGGTTTTCCTCTATGTTGCCAGTCAGCCTTTTTCCACCTTTCCAGCCAGCCCCACAGAGCATTGGCTACCATCCATAAATCACTATAAAGGTAGAGCTTTGGCCATTTCTCTCTCTCAGCAATGTCCAAGACCAGCTGAACAGCTTTGAGTTCAGCAAGTTGACTTGATCCACCGGCCCGGCCCGGCCCGGCCCGGCTCGCCGGCTCGGCCCGGCTCGGCTCGGCTCGGCTCGGCCCGCCCGCCCGCCCGGCCCGCCCGGGCTCGGCTCGGCTCGGCTTGGCTCGGCTCAGCTCGGCCCGGCCCGCCCGGCCCGGCTCCAGGCCTCGCACAGCGGCAGAAAGAAGTCCAGCCATTTCATCATCTCGTGTGGCTGCGTCTTTTCCAGCATGACTTCAGCCTGGATCTTTACCGTTTGGATACAAGTTTAACTTTTAGTGCCTGAATGAGACTTTGGATTTTCTGAGCTCCCAGGACGGAAAGCATGAAGCAGGAAGAATTACAGAAGTCAGTAGAAGGAAGGCCAGAGTTATAGAAGGAGAGATGGAGGATTTGCCACTGATAAGTAGCTTAAAACCTTTTTCTTGTGTGCTTTAGAGGATCGTGAATTTACTTAAAATTCCTTTAAACTGTAGAATATACTTGGGGAGGTTAAAAGTGCCTGAGAAGAAGACCTTTTTTTGCCTTGAGAAATGGGCCTCGGGAAATAGAGCTCTCTGTCTTTGGGACTGGAATTGGACAGAGATATTTGAGTGGAGAGTGAGATGAAGAGTCTTTTTGTGTTCTTGGCAGCCTGCCTTTAAAATGACACCCCATGTGTTTTCAGCAACCCATATACAGCTCTGGAAGGACTGTGAAAATGGGAGGAAAAATCATAATTTGTAGTTTCTGGTGGGTGCAGATTATGAGAGTGAGACACCCTCTAAGCCTAAACAAAAAGAAGGAGCTTTTCTCTCTGATTGAACTGAAATGATTATTTAAGTGAACAACTGACCAAAGTTTTTTTTTTCTGTATGTTGCTGGTATGAGGAAAGGGGAGGAGGGAATAATCTAGGAAATCTCATTCTGAATTGTTTTGTGTTGTTAATAAATTTCTAGTTCCCTGTTTAAGCTTTGAGCCTGCTTTGTCTTTACTCCTAAACTCGATCCCCAAAAGAAATTAAATATATTAAAATTGGCAACCCCAGTCACAC
>JAREIS010002008.1:0-16398 GCA_030060385.1 Muscicapa striata striata | reverse complement strand
GTTTGTTCAGATAGTATTGTATTCCATTCTTTTGTCAATTGTATTTGGTTTGTTTGATCTTTCTCCTTTGTAGAAGAAAAAATTTTGAAAGTAGGTTTTTATATATTAGTGAGACTTGTAATTCTTCGGCTGACTTTACCATACATCATCAAGTGTACTGCATTCCATGGGCCATGAACAAAGCTGTAAAAGAAGGTCTTTTTAGTGCAAACAGAGAGGGGAGATGTGGGAGTCCAGGACGTTTTCCTGACTCCTCTGGGGATGGAAAAACCCCTCTGGCAGGCCTCTCAGGGACCCCCGAGTGAGGCCAGGGGGGTCAGGGGGCTGGACCCTGCCCCAAGTGAAGATTTGCCAACATTGCAGGAAGAATTACAAGTCACAAAAATAAGTAAAATGTAAATTAGAGTATTAGAATGTAGAATAAGTAGATTTTTGGATTGTTTGTGATAAGGGCCATGTGGTCAGCATGGAGGATTTGGGGCGTGGTGTGCCACTTCCTCCTTCTTCCCTGTGCCATCCATGTTGGATGACATGCTGGCAGCCACAGATTGGATGGGGACAAAACTGGACAGTGTAATACGGTTGTACTGTATTTGAAGGTAATTGTAAATATTGAAGATGTAGATTAGAGTATAAAAGGTAAGTCCTGCCTCTCGCAGGGGGGCATTTGATAATGGCCACCTAGCAGAGCGGACCTCTGTCAGCCTGGCTGGGACACTTTGTAGATAAGATACAATAAACAGCCATGAAAAGAAAAAAACAACAACAGAAGATCATCTCGTGCAGTGTCTCTTTCTCCAGCGGCCTCAGGGAAAAACCTCAAACCGAACCACCACCTACATGTCAGTCCGAGGTGGTCTCTCGCGCACCCCCCTTAACGAGACCCTCGGCCGGACTCTGACACCTGTCCCTTCTCCCTTCCAGCCCATACCCTCGGCCTCGCTGGTGAGTCCTCGGGGGATGCCATGTCCCTGCCCCGCTGTCCCCAGCCCCATGGTGGCCCTGGCAGGCTGGTGTCCCCTGTCACCCACAGGTGCCCAGAGCCCCCAGCTCTTGGTGGAGCCCCCCTGGACGCAGGCAGTGCTGTGGGACCGGGTGACACTGACCTGCCAGGGCTCGGGGACCGCCGGGAACACCTCCTGGTACAAGGACGAGCGGCGCTGGGGGCAGGAGGGACACGACAGAATTTCTATCACGGAGAGTGGCACCTATACATGTGGCAGACCTGGCACAGGGCGCAGCTCACCCGTGACAGTCTCAGATGGTGAGGAGAGGGGTGGGTGTCTGCACCCTGGCACTCGTTGGGACCCCAAAGGCTCAGGGTGGACTCAGCTCCATGGGCCAGCCCCTGGTGTGACCAGAGACTGTCCCCTGCTCTGGGGGCATCTCAGAGCATTCTTATGCAGGGGGACCCCCATGACGGAATTGGCCACCTCTGGTGAGGATCAGTGGTGGTGGTCCCATGACACCAGTGTGACAGATCCCTCCTGTCCCTCAGACTCGATGGTGCTGCAGGTTCCAGCCCGGGCGCTGCTGGCGGGGGACACGCTGACACTGCGCTGCCCGGGCAGGCAGAACAATTCGGTCACCAGGGTTTCCTTCTACCGGGACGGACAAGAATTGGGGGTGCTCCACAATGGGATTGAACTGTCCCTGTCCCCTCTGCAGCTGCACCACAGTGGCCACTATCACTGCAGGGGCTGGATGAAATACTATGGGTGGTGGGAGCAGTCGGCAGCAGTGCCAGTGCTAGTGCAAGGTGAGCACCTCACAGCTGCCACCCCAAAACCCCCATGGCCCCTCCCCAGCAACTCGGGGTCACAAATCCCACTGCCATATTCCCAGAGCTCATGCCTGTCTTTGTGCTGGAGGGTCTCCCCGAACTCACTGAGGGATCCCCTCTCAAACTCAGCTGCCTCAGCACCCCCAGCCCCCTGCAGCCCCCAACCCCCACCTGTACCTCTTCTACCGGGACGGGCAGTTGGTGGGGGCCTTCTGTGTCCACTCATCGCTCTCTGTGTCCCCTCACCTCTCCATGGGGTGACCCCATCCACAACATTTCCGCATCAAACATATCCCTCCTGCCCACTTTCCACCCACACTGGGTGCCATCCCCTCTACCTGGCCTCAGCCTTGTCTGTGTCCCCGCAGTGCCCGTGGCCAATGGCACCATCACCCCCGGTCCCCCGGCACTCCAGGTGCACCCAGGTGACCCCGTGACCCTGCGCTGCTCGGTGCAGGTGGGCTCTGCCCCTGTCACCTTCACCTGGCTGCACAACGGGCATGAGGTGGCCTGGGTTCCCCTCCTGGAGCTTGGGGCCGTCCATGTGGGACATTTGGGCACCTACCAGTGCGTGGCCACCAACCAGCTGGGACAGGACGGGCACCGCGTGTTCTGGGCACTCAGCCCAGAGCTGGCCCTGGAGGTGACACCACAGGGAACCCCTGGACACCACTGGATCACAGGTGGGGTCACACGTGGTCACTGGGATTGCAGGAGCCCTGCAGTGACAGGTGACCCTGATGTGTCCCTTCTGTCCCAGCAGTGGCCGCAGCACTTGTTGCGTCCCTCCTGTTTCTGCTCGTGCTTGTGGGTGGAACTGTGGGCTGGCATTGGTGGCAAAACATGGGTGGGTGACAATGGGGACAGTTGGGGCCATGGGGAGCTGAGGGACCACCAAAATTTGGGGCAGTACCCACAGCCCCTGGCTTGGGCTGTGCTGAGAAATCAAGATCTTTGCTCAGGGTCGGAAGGATTTGTGGTGGTGTTGGCGGCCTTGCAGGGATTTTGGGGGTTTTTCAGTGATCTGAGAGGAATTTGGGAGGCTCTTCTACCCTGCCAGGTTTGAGCTTCTGGGGGGCTCGGGGGCTCCAGAGCACTGGGGTGGTTCAGGGATTCTGGGGGACCAAAGAATGCTCAGGGATGCTGATGGAAATTGAGGGTGCAGTGGGGTTTGAGGATTCCTGAAAGGGGTCACAGCCCTGGGGACCCCACAGTTACCCCTCCCCTCTTTCCTTTGCAGCTGCCAGGAAGCAGCAGGAAAGGTCAGTGGGGGGCTCAAACCACACTCTGGTCTTTCTCACCAACCCCCAAGACCTCCCATTCCCTCCCACACATCCCCTTTATTCACTCAGGGCCCCCCAGAGCCCCCGGCCCCCCAGAGGAGGGGGAGGTGCTGTACACCCACGTCGTGAGCACCAAGCATTCGGGGGGTGAGTCCGGGCTGGGACACATGCAGAGGGACACGTCACCCATGAGTGTCCCCCTGCCCAGATGCCACAGCCAGTGTCTCTCGCAGTGTCCCCAAGTGCCACCACACTCCAGGATCCCCAGGTGACCTACGCAGAGCTGGCAGCAACCCATGGGCGCCCAAAGGAAACTGGGGACATCTACGGGAATGTGCTGTGACACTGGGGGCACAGGGGGCACTGGGGGCACTGGGGGCACTGGGGAGCAACCATGGGCAGCCACACACGTGTCTCTCCCCCACTACTCACAACATTCACGGGTATGTGGGCACAATGGGGGTCACGTGTGAGGCTGCACAGGGCACCCACAGCTCCCCAGAACCCCCAAGGGCTTCCTCACCCCCCTCCCACTACCACCAGTGCCTCCCCATTCCACATCCAATTGCTCCCAGAACCCTCAGACACTTCCCCATTCCCTCCCCACTCTGCTCCCAGTACCCACTAGGGCTCCCTATTTCCCCTCCCAGTGCCTCTCCTTTGCTCCCAGTACATCCAGCTGGTTCCCATTCTCTCTCCCAGTGCCCCTGTACTCCCAGTGCCTCTGCAATGTCCCTTCCAGCACTCCCAGTACACCCACGGCTCCTCATCTCTCCTCCCAATGCTTGGGGAACAGAGGACAAGTTTCTGTTATATTGGCACCAAAATGCAGCTTTTTGGTTCAACTGGCAGAGATGGTGTTTCTTTGTTCAGCTCTGTCGGGCTTTAGGAATGGGATTCTTCAATTTTGGGCTGCTCCTACAAACCAGTGCTCTGGATTCCCTTCTGCCCTGTCTCAAACCCCTCCTGTGCCCTGTTCCCCACACGATGATGTCACAAAGGCCTCGGGGGTGTTCCAAAGCCCCCCCTTTTCCAGGGCAGTGGGATCAGGCCATGGCACAGGGTGGGGTGTCAGGGACAGGAATGGTTGGATGTCTCAGGACATTTTGGAACCGCTGAGTGTGGCAGGGCTGGGCCAGGCCTTGCTTTTGGTGACACAGGGCCCCGTGTGTCAGTCAGTCTTTCAGCCATGGCACACTGGGGACAGTGGGACACTCGGCCAAACCCAGCTCCTGAGTGGCCGAGTGACCAGGAGTAACCCTTGATGGCCCAAGGACTTAAAACGCAGAGCGTTGCCAAATGTGCGACCCTGTCTGCTCTTGGAGTGTCTGCCCCATCCGCGCTGGAAAACGGAAGTTGGAAACTCTCTTGGGTTAAAAGAGGAACATTTTCCAAGGAAAGCATTCCTGGAATGGGAAGAGGACTCGTAAAACTAAATGTTATAACTGAGAAAATTGTGGGGCTTGCAGCAAAAATGAAAGAGAAGGAATAACAGTTCATTTTTAGGAAATTTATAGAATGGAAGAGAAGAAACAGCAAGAAAAGAACAGAAATTTCCAACCTACTCAGGGCTGTTTGTTCATCTTTGGTGCATTTCGGGCAGCAGACAGAAGGGGGCGCTGCAGGGAGCGCTCCCGCCCAGCAGGGGGCGCTGCAGGGAGCCCTCCCGCCCAGCAGGGGGCGCTGCAGGGAGCCCTCCCGCCCAGCAGGGGGCGCCCCGGTGCCAGCTCCAACCCCTCAGGGGCCATGGCGGCCTCGGCCGGGAGGGACGAGCCCAAATCGCTCCTTTTGCAAACTCACGCTTTGCACCAATCGGTCCCGGCACCAGCAGCGGCAGCGCCCGGGCAGGAGAGACGAAGGCAGCAGCTTGGATCCTGGTGCCCGCTGCCAGCGCAGCAGTGTCCCGGCCCAGGCACACACCCTGCGCAACACCCGCCACCGCTCTCCCTGATGCCCAACGCAAGGAAGGCAGCACCCAACCCCAGGCAGGGCTCAGGCCCACAGCAGCACCTCTCGTGCCTTTCCACCTTAATTCCTGAAAACCCTCAGCCTTTCACTGCCTTTTCCTCCTTCAGCCCTGGCACAGCAGCTCTGGCAATGTTGAATTCCCCTGGCATGTTGAGGAAAGCAGGTGCTCCTTGCTGACACTGCCAGGGCTCCTCAGGGGCTCCACAGCACCTTTGGAGCTGCTGCTCTTCCTGGGCCACTGCTGGTCCCGACACAGCAGCCACAGGGAGAGGAGGAGGAGGAGAGGGAGCAGCAGACCCTTAACGAGCTGTTGTAATTAGGGCCGGGGTTCCTGAAATTCAGCCGTGCTGCTGAACCATCCCTGTGCACACACACACGGCTCTGCTGCCTCTCCCGGGGATTTTGGGCTGCTGTGGCTCCATTAGACACATTTTGGTGCTCACACGCCCCCAGCTTTGCCCACAAGCAGTGTTTTTGGCTGCCGGGAAGGTTTTGTGGAGCTTCTCCCCTTGGCCAGTGCACAGGGATGGGCATTGGCCAGCCCTGCTCTGGCCAGCCCCAGGTGGCAGCCAGGACCTGAGGCTCCCCCGCCCCCTTGGCTTTGATTCTCGCAGCTTTCGAGCTGCTGCAAAGGTGAGAATTCTGTGGGGGAAAAGGCCTGGCTGTGGTTTGCTCAACAACCTGAGCGGGACCCTCCTCCTTCCCGAGCTGAGCGGGCAGAGCTGAGAAACACAAACCATTTTTCCCATTTTATTGCAAAAGCTGCGTTCTGTGTCCAATAAAAGGAGCAAGCGTCCTGTGCCCCCTGGCACTGGGGGAGGGAATGGGGAGCCCCTGTGTGTACTGGGAGCACTGGGAGCACTGGAACGGGGAGCTCTGGGCAGCCCCACATGGGACCAACCTCTCGTGGCCACCTCCCGGGCAGGGTGGGCAACCACGGGAGGCTGGGAATGGGGGGGAACACACGGGGGGTGTTCTCGGGCAGGGACCTCCAGTGTCCCCAGTCTCCCCAGTGCCCCCAGCGTCCCCAGTGTCCCCAGTGTCACTGCACGTTCACGTAGCTGTCACTGTGGTCCTGCCTTCGCCCGTGGGGTCCCGGCAGCTCCTCATGGTCTCCTGGGAGAGGTGGCAGGGGGGTCCTGCGAGAGACTCCGGGGCTGGGGACCTGGGTGGGGGTGACACCCGTGGGTGACGAGTCCCTGTCACCCCCTGTACTCACCCCCTGCACACTCGGTGCCCACATGGGGTTCCAGCACTGCCCCCTCCTCCAGGGCTCTGTGGGGATAAGGGGGGGTCTGGGTGGGGTCTGGGGAGGGGGAAGGGGAGTCCCGGCCCGAGCCCCCCACTCACCTGTCCTGGGGCTTCCTAGTGTCTGCAAGAAAAGGGGAGGGGGTCACCATGGGGACCCTGGGACCCCTGAACGTCCCTGGGACCTCGGCAGCTCCACCCACCCATGGAACCCCCAAATCCCCACTGGAGCCCCGATTCCCACTGCACCCCTGATTGCCCCAGGACACCCAAGCACCCCTGAACCCCCAAGAACTTCTGCACCCCTGCAGTGTCCCCAACCCCCCCAGAGTCCCCGACCCTCTGAGGAACAAAACTCAACACCTGGCAGGGAGGGGCCCCCCCAAAATACCCCAGGAACCCAAAATGATCCACCAACATCCCTGCACAGCCCTCCAGGACCTTCCCAAACCCTCCAGGAGCTCCCAGTGGCACCCCAGTGTTCCTCCAAGCCCACCCAGGAGATCAACCAAGACCCCCAAATTCCCTCCACAACCCCCAGGACCCCCAGGTGAGGTCACTCTGGGCTCAGTTTCCCCCAGCCCAGGGGCCCTGGGTGCTGCCCCCCCACTCTGGGGGCTTCCCCTCACTCCAGGACCTCCCCATTCTGAGAGTGTCACAACTTTTGCTGTAGATTGTCATAGGTGTCACTGGGTTCCCAAGGGTGCCCATGTGGCCCCCGCAGCTCCGTGTAGGTCGCCTGAGGATCCTCCAGCGGGGGGGCCCTGTGGGGATAAGGGGGTGTGTGGAATGGGATGGGAGGTCCTGAGGGTTTGGGGAAAACCCAAATCATGGTCAGAGCCTGCACTCACCTTTCCTGGTGCTTCCTGGCACCTGCAAAGGAAAACTGGAGGGGTGACTTTGATTCCCCACAAACCCTCAGGAATCCTGAACCACCACCAAACCCTCAATTCCATCCAAGTCCCCCTGGTATCCCTGATGCCCCCCAGAAACCCTGAGCCACCCCACTTCCCCAACACCCTGAGCCCCCAGAGCCCCAAACCTTGCAGGGAGGGGCACCCTGTGACTTCCCCAAAAAGCCCTGACAGAGCCCCCAACATCCCTGCAGGACCCTTCAGCCCCTCCCCAGGCACCCCAGGGCCCTGAGCCAAGGTCACTGGGGGCTCAGCCCCTCCCCAGTCAGGGGCTGTGGCTGCCCCCTCCTCCCCTTCTCTGGGGGCCTTCCCAGCACTCTCCAGGACCCCTGTCCCCATTGT
This sequence comes from Muscicapa striata striata, assembly GCA_030060385.1. Taxonomy (NCBI): domain Eukaryota; kingdom Metazoa; phylum Chordata; class Aves; order Passeriformes; family Muscicapidae; genus Muscicapa; species Muscicapa striata. The sequence continues at coordinate 8,860 of JAREIS010002008.1, read as the reverse complement.
CACTCACCCATGTGGATCCACCAGTACAAGGCCACAGTGAACAGGACCAGAAACGCCACGGATCCAACGACCCCTGCAGCCACTGCAGGAAATAGAGGGGGACACACTGGGGTCACTGGGAACACCCCAGAGGTTCGGCAATCCCAGTGACCTCATGAGTTCCCCTCCTGTGCTCTGGTTCATTTGTGTCACGACTAGGGACAGAGCGGGGGTGACCCTGGGTCACCTGTGATCCAGGGATGTCAGACCCACACAGAAACCCCGAGTGACCCCACCTGTGATCCAGTGGTGTCCATTGGTTCCCTGTGGTGTCACCTCCAGGGCCAGCTCTGGGCTGAGTGCCCGGAACACGCGGTGCCCGTCCTGTCCCAGCTGGTTGGTGGCCACGCACTGGTAGGTGCCCAATGTCCCACATGGATGGCCCCAAGCTCCAGGAGGGGACCCCGGGCCACCTCGGTCCTGTTGTGCAGCCAGGTGAAGGTGACAGGGGCTGAGCCCACCTGCACCGAGCAGCGCAGGGTCACGGGGTCACCTGGGCGCACCTGGATTGCCATGATGGTGGCATTGGCCACGGGCACTGCGGGGACACACACAGGGCTGAGGCTGGGGGACAAGGGGGATTTTGGGGGACAGGGATATCCCCAGGTGGGTCCCGGAGGGGGCTGTGGGGGACCCTTCAGCACCGGCACCGTGAAGAGCTCTGGGAAGGAGATGGGGGAGGGGGATTTGTGACCCCGAGTCCCTGGGGAGGGGCTGTGGGGGTGTCGGGGTGGTGGCTGTGGGGTGCTCACCCTGCACTGTCACTGTCGCCGGCACCGAATGCAACGGCGGAGAGTTTCCCACCCGGCCGAAGCAGCTGTAGATGCCACTGTGGTGCAGCTCCAGAGGGGACAGGGACAGCTCGGTGCCATCGTGGAGAGTCCATAATTTCTCCCCGTTGTGGTAGAAGGACACCGAGTTGAGCGGCAAGTCCTGCCTGCGCCGGCAGCGCAGTGTCACCATGTCCCCCTCCAGCAGCGTCCGCGCTGGCACCTGCAGAACCATATCGTCTGGGGGACAGGGGGACCTGTCACAGCGGATGTCACCGGGACCCCTCATTGGGTCACATCAGGGATCCCCATTTCCGGCACGGGGGTCTCCCTACACTGGGATGCTCTGGGATGTCCCCAGAGCAGGGACAGGCTCTGGTCTCACCATGGGGTGACCCCTGGAGCTGAGCCCACCCTGAGCCCTCGGTGTCCCCGCGGTGCCAGGGTGGGGACACCCAAACCCCCCTCACCATTTAACACCGTCACGGAGGGGCTGAACCCACTGCCAGGTCTGTAACACCAGTAGGTGCCACTCTCAGTGACAGTCAAGGTGTCGGGTCCCTTCTGCAGACAGCCCTGCCCTTTCTTGTACCAGAAGGTGGCACCGGCGGTCCCCGAGCCCTGGCAGGTCAGTGTCACCCGGTCCCACAGCACCGCCGGCGTCCAGGGGGGCTCCACCAGGAGCTGGGTGCTCTGGGCACCTGCCGTGACAGGGGACACCAGCCTGCCAGGGCCACCACAGGGCTGGGCACAGCAGGGCAGGGACATCCCCCAAGGACTCACCAGCGAGGCCGAGGGTCTGGGCTGGAAGGGAGAAGGGACAGGGCTGGGTGGGGGTCACCCACGACGGGTCACCCTCTCCAGCCCCACCGCCACATCCCCATGGTGCCTGTCCCCTTGTTCCTGTCCCCCATACCCCTGTCCCCACAGCTGCCCCAGCCCCAAGGTGCCAAACCCCACATTTCTCTCCCCCTGTCCCTGTCCCATTCTTGTCTCCAAATCCCTCACCCCACAAGAGCAGCGCCACCTTCCCGGCCATCCCGCTGTCCCCGGCCATGGGCACTGGCTGTCACTCACTGCTGTGTCCCCTTGTCCCCTGGCTGGTGGCTCTTCTAATAAAGGGACAGGAAGCGAGGTCACTTCTCGTCCTCATGTGAAAGTGGGCCTTGGTGGGGGCAGGGTGGCCACAAGCCGGGGACAGGCTGCAGGCAGGGTGGGGACATGGTGGGGACAAGACTAGGTGGCACAAGGTGGGAAATGGGTGGGGGACTCAGAGAGTGTGGGGAGCCAGGGGTGGGGTCCAGGGGAATGGGGGGGCCTGAGGAGGGGGAGTCACCAGGTCACCCCCGCAAGCCCCATGACCACATCCCCGTGGTGCTCTTCCTTGTCCCTGTCCCTCTGTTCCTGCCCCTACAGTCACCCCACAACCCCGGTCACACTGAAGGGCCACTGGCTCGTTCCCCCACTTTCTCTGTTGGCCTTGGGGACCTCAGGGGACCCCACAGCCCCCCTGTTCCCCCTCCCCACCACTCTCTGCCTCACCAGGGCCCATCCCCAGGGTGTCAGGCCCGTGCCCGGGGCACTCACCCCACAGGAGCAGCGCCACCTTCCCGGCCATCCCGGTGTCCCTGGCCATGGGCACTGGCTGTCACTCACTGCTGGGGCCACCTGTCCCCTGTGTGGTGGCTCTTGGGATAAAGGAGAAGGAAGAAAGGTCAGATCTTATCTCACTGTTCTGGTGGCGCTTGGTGGGGGCAGGGTGACCACAAGCTGGGAACAGTTTGTGAGCAGGGTAGGTACAAGGCTGGGTGGCAGAAGGTGGGACATGGAGTTGCCAGGAGTGGGGGGCTCAGAGGGTGTGGGGAGCCAGGGATGGGGTCCAGGGGAATGGAGGGTCCTGGGAGAATCAAGGTCCTGGGGGAAAAAGGATTGTATTCGGTGGAATTTAGGAGAGACAGTTCCTTGGGAATTGGGGTCCTGGCCCATGGAGACCCTGGGGAATGGCAGCCCTGGGATGGGTTCCCAGAGAGGGGGGACAGAAGGAATGGGGGTCCCTTGTTTGGAGTCCCAGGGGAATGGGGGTGCCAGGGATGGGCAGGCCCGTGGGTCACAGCTCCTTCCCTGGCTGCCTCAGATTTTGGGGTGAACCAGCACAGCCCACCCAATGTGTTGGTGGCCTGGGGTCACCCCAGGCAGGTTCTGAGGGGCTCTAGGACTGTGTCCCCCACAGTGGGGAGACTCAGGGGATCCCCGGAGTCCCCCCAGCCCTGGTGACTCCCCCTCCTCAGGACCTCCCATTCCCCTGGACCCCACCCCTGACTCCCCACACTCTCAGAGCTCCCCACTCCTGGGGGCTCCATGTCCCACCTTGTGCCACCCAGCCTTGTCCCCAGCCTGTCCCCACCCTGCTCACAGCCTGTCCCCAGCTTGTGGTCACCCTGCCCCTACCAAGCGCCACCAGCACAGTGAGATAAGATCTGAGCTCTCTTCCTTCCCCTTTATCCCAAGAGCTGCCAGCCAGGGGACAGGTGGCCCCACAGTGAGTAACAGCCAGTGCCCATGGCCGGGGACACCGGGTTGGCCGGGAAGGTGGCGCTGCTCCTGTGGGGTGAGTGCCCTGGGCACGGGCCTGACACCCTGGGGATGGGCCCTGGTGAGGCAGAGAGTGGTGGGGAGGGGGCACAGGGGGGCTGTGGGGTCCCCTGAGGTCCCCAAGGTCAGACGAGGCAGTGGGGGGCAGAACCAGTGGCCCCTCAGTGTGATCGGGGTTGTGGGCTGGCTGTGGGGACAGGAACAGGGGGACAGGAATGGGACAGGGATGAGGGGACACGGACAAGTGGTTGAGCACCATGGGGATGTGGCTGTGGGGCTGGCGGGGGTGACCTGCCGTGGGTGACCCCCACCCAGCCCTGTCCCTTCTCCCTTCCAGCCCAGACCCTCGGCCTCGCTGGTGAGTCCTCAGGGGATGCCATGTCCCTGTACTGCTGTCCCCAGCCCCGTGGTGGCCCTGGCTGGCTGGTGTGCCCAGTCACCCACAGGTGCCCAAAGCACCCAGCTCCTGATGGAGAACCCCTGGATGCCGGCGGTGCTGTGGGACCGGGTGACACTGACCTGCCAGGGCTTGGGGACAGAGGGGGACACCATGTGGTTCAGGAACGGGCGGTGCTCGGGGCAGGAGGGACCCGACAGCTTGGCTGTCACCGAGAGTGGCACCTACCAGTGTTTCAGAACCGGCAGTGGGATCAGCCCCACTGTGAGGGTGTCAAATGGTGAGGGGGGTTTGGGTGTCCCCACCCTGGCACCGCGGGGACACCGAGGGCTCAGGGTGGGCTCAGCTCCAGGGGTCACCCCATGGTGAGACCAGAGCCTGTCCCTGCTCTGGGGACATCCCAGAGCATCCCAGTGCGGGGGCACCCCGTGCTGGAATTGGGGACCCCTGGTGTGACACAATGAAGGGTCCCGGTGACATCGGCTGTGACAGGTCCCCCTGTCCCCCAGACTCGCTGGTGCTGCAGGTGCCGGCGCGGGGCTGCTGGAGGGGGACACGGTGACACTGCGCTGCCGGCGCAGGGAGGACTGGTCTCTCAACTCTGTGTTTTTCTACCATGACAGGAAGGAACTGGGCACTCTCCACAATGGCACCGAGCTGTCTCTGCCCTCTCTGCAGCTGCAACACAGAGGCATTTACAGCTGCTTCGGCTGGGTGGGAATCGCTCTGGAGTTGCGTTCGGGGCCGGTGCCAGTGACAGTGCAGGGTGAGCACCCCACAGCCGCCACCCCGACACCCCCACAGCCCCTCCCCAGGGACTCGGGGTCACAAATCCCCCTCCCCCATCTCCTTCCCAGAGCTCTTCACGGTGCCGGTGCTGGAGGGTCCCCCAGCTCCCGAGGGGTCCCCTCAATCTCAGCTGCCTCAGCACCCCAGCCCCCTGCGGCCCCCAGCCCCCTCCTGTACCGCTTCTACCGGGACGGGCAGTTGGTGGGGGCCCAGGGGTCCCCGCAGCTCCTGGTGCCCGCCGTGGGGTCTCCCACTCGGGGAATTACAGCTGCGAGGTGCGCTCCGAGGGGGCCGTGCGGAAGAGCAGCGCCCGGCTCGGCGTCACGGTGCGCAGTGAGTGCGGGGATGGGCACGGGGAGCCCCCACAGCCCCCTCGGGACCCACCTGGGGACATCCCTGTCCCCCAAAATCCTCCTTTTGTCCCCCAGCCTCAGCACTGTCTGTGTCCCTGCAGTGCCCGTGGCCAATGCCACCATCACCCCCGGTCCCCCGGCACTCCAGGTGTGCCCAGGTGACCCCGTGACCCTGCGCTGCTCGGTGCAGGTGGGCTCAGCCCCTGTCACCTTCACCTGGCTGCACAACGGGACCGAGGTGGCCCAGGGTCCCCTCCTGGAGCTTGGGGCCGTCCATGTGGGACATTCAGGCACCTACCAGTGCGTGGCCACCAACCAGCTGGGACAGGACGGGCACCGCGTGTCCCGGGCACTCAGCCCAGAACTGGCCCTGGAGGTGGCTCCTCGTTCACCCTGGCTCACAGGTGGGGTCACACGGGGTCACTGGGATTGCAGGAGTCCTGCAGTGACAGGTGACCCTGATGTGTCCCTTCTGTCCCCAGCAGTGGCTGTAGGCCTTGGTGGGACCCTCCTCTTTCTGCTCCTACTCGTGGCTGGAGCTGTGGGCTGGCACCGATGGAACAGCAGGGGTTGCTGACAGTGGAGACAATGGGGGGGCCCTGGGGACCTGGGGGCCACCGAAATTTGAGGCAGCACCCACAGCCCCTGACTTGGGTTGTGCTGGGTGCTCAAGACCTTTGCTCAGGGTTCTGAAGGATTTGGGGTGATGCTGGAGGCCTTGCAGGGATTTTGGGGGTTCTTTCACTGATCTGAGAGGAATTTGGAGGGTCCCCCTCCCTGCCAGGCTTGAGCTTCTGGGGGGCTCACATCGTCCAGAGCACTGGGGTGGTCCAGGTGTTCTGGGGGCACCAGGGATGCTCAGGGGTCCTGGGGTAAACTGAGGGTGCAGTGGGGTTTGAGGATTCCTGAGAGGGGTCACAGCCCTGGGACCCCACAGTTACCCCTCCCCTCTTTCCTTTGCAGCTGCCAGGAAGCAGCAGGAAAGGTGAGTGGGGGGCTCATACCACACTCTGGCCTTTGTCCCCAACCCCCAAGCCCTCCCATTCCCTCCCACACATCCCCTTTATTCCCTCAGGGCCCCCCCAGAGCCCCCAACCCCCCCAGAGGAGGGGGAGGTGCTGTACACCCACGTCGTGAGCACCAAGCATTCGGGGGGTGAGTCTGGGCTGGGACACACGCAGAGGGACACGTCACCCATGAGTGTCCCCCTGCCCAGATGCCACAGCCAGTGTCTCTCGCAGTGTCCCCAAGTGCCACCACACTCTAGGATCCCCAGGTGACCTACGCAGAGCTGCCAGCAACCCATGGGCGACCAAAGGAAACTGGGGACATCTACGGGAATGTGCTGTGACACTGGGGGCACTGGGGGCACTGGGGGCACTGGGGGGCACCCATGGGCAGCTACACACATGTGTCTCTTACACTGCTCCCAATATTCACGGGTAGGTGGGCACAATGGGGGTCACGTGTGAGACTGCACATGGCACCCAGAGGTCCCCAGAACCCCCAAAGGCTTCCCCACCCCCTCCCACTACCACCAGTGGCTCCCCATTCCACATCCAAGTGCTCCCAGAGCCCTTAGACAATTTCCCATTCCCTCCCCACTGGGCTCCCAGTACCGCCAGGGGCTCCCTATTTCCCCTCCCAGTGCCTCTCCATTGCTCCCAGTACATCCAGGTGGTTCCCATTCTCTCTCCCAGTGCCCCTGTACTCCCAGTGCCTCTGCAATGCCCCTCTCAGCACTCCCAGTACACCCATGGCTCCTCATCTCTCCTCCCAGTGCCAGGGGAACACAGGACTCGTTTCTGTCTTATTGGCAACAAAATGCAGCTTTTTGGTTCAACTGGCAGAGATGGTGTTTCTTTGTTCAGCTCTGTTGAGCTTTAGGAATGGGATTCTCCAATTTTGGGCTGCCCCTACAAACCAGTGCTCTGGATTCCCTTCTGCCTTGTCTCAGACCGCTCCTGTGCCGTGTTCCCCACACAATGATGTCACAAAGGCCCTGGGGGGGGTTCCAGAGCCTCCCCCTTTTCCAGGGCAGTGGGGATCAGGCCATGGCACAGGGTGGGGTGTCAGGGACCGGAGAATTTGGATGTCTCGAGACATTTGGGAACACATGAGTGTGGCAGGGCTGGGCCAGGCCTTGCATTTCGTGACACAGGGCCCTGTGTGTAAGTCAGTCTGTCAGTCATGGCACACTGGTGACAGTGGGACGCTCTGCAAAACCCAGCTCCTGAGTGGCCGAGTGACCGGGAGTTCCACCTTGGGTCAGAGTCCATGGTAGTCCTAGGGCTTGAAAGGAAGAGCATGAGGCGGCCAAGTGTGTGACCCTGTCTGCTCTTGGAGTGTCTGTGCCATCCACACTGGAACCCAGGGGTTGGAAACTGTCTTGGGTTAAAAGAGGAACATTTTCCAAGGAAAGCATTCCTGGAATTGGTAGAGGACTTGTACCTCTAAATGTTATAACTGAGAAAATTATGGGGCTTCCAGGCAAAAATGTAAGAAGAGGAATAACAGTTCAGTGATGGGAAATTTATAGAATGGAAGAGAAGAAACAGCAACGCAAGGAGAGAAATTTCCAAACCACTCAGGGTGGTTTATTCATCTTTGGTGCAGTTCTAGCCACGGCCAGAAGGGGCGCTGCAGGGAGCACTCCTGTCCAGCAGGGGCGCTGCAGGGAGCACTCCGCCCAGCAGGGTCGCTGCAGGGAGCGCTCCCGCCCAGCAGGGGCGCTGCAGGGAGCCCTCCCGCCCAGCAGGGGCGCTGCAGGGAGCACTCCCGCCCAGCAGGGGCGCCCCGGTGCCAGCTCCAACCCTCAGGGGCCATGGCGGCCTCGGCCGGGAGGGACGAGCCCAAATCGCTCCTTTTGCAAACTCACGCTTTGCACTAATCGGTCCCGGCACCACCAGCGGCAGCGCCCGGGCAGGAGAGACGAAGGCAGCAGCTTGATCCTGGTGCCGCTGCCAGCGCAGCAGTGTCCCGGCCCAGGCACACACCTGCGCAACACCCGCCACCGCTCTCCCTGATGCCCAACGCAAGGAAGGCAGCACCCAACCCCAGGCAGGGCTCAGGCCCACAGCAGCACCTCTCGTGCCTTTCCACCTTAATTCCTGAAAACCCTCAGCCTTTCACTGCCTTTTCCTCCTTCAGCCCTGGCACAGCAGCTCTGGCAATGTTGAATTCCCCTGGCATGTTGAGGAAAGCAGGTGCTCCTTGGTGACACTGCCAGGGCTCCTCAGGGGCTCCAGAGCACGTTTGGAGCTGCTGCTCTTCCTGGGCCACTGCTGGTCCCGACACAGCAGCCATGGGGAGAGGAGGAGGAGGAGAGGGAGCAGCAGACCCTTAACGAGCTGTTGTAATTAGTGTCGGGGTTCCTGAAATTCAGCCGTGCTGCTGAACCATCCCTGTGCACAAACACATGGGTCTGCTGCCTCTCCCAGGGATTTTGGGCTACTGTGGCCCCATTAGACACATTTTGGGGATCAGGTGTCCCCAGCTCTGCCCACAAGCAGTTTTTTTGGCTTCCAGGAAGGTTTTGTGGAGTTTCTCCCATTGGCCAGTGCACAGGGATGGGCATTGGCCAGCCTGCCTGGGCCAGCCCCAGCTGGCAGCCAGGACCTGAGGCTCCCCCGCCCTTGGCTTTGATTCTCGCAGCTTTTGAGCTGCTGCAAAGGTGAGAATTCTTTCTGGGGGAAAAGGCCTGGCTGTGGTTTGCTCAACAACCTGAGTGGGACCCTCCTCCTTCCCGAGCTGAGCAGGCAGAGCTGGGAAACTGTGGTAAAGTTCTGTTAATGATATCTAAGTGTCCCTCACTGTTCAGAATTGTACCCCTATACCTCTGCGTAAGGTTACTTGTACCCCTGTGTCCTTCTGAAATGTTGTACCCTCCCTGTTCAGGCCATTTTAAAGTTACTTACAGT
>JAREIS010002007.1:0-11095 GCA_030060385.1 Muscicapa striata striata | reverse complement strand
AAAATCAGCCCCAAAAAATCCCAAATCCAGCCCAAGAAAATTCCAAAATTCAGCCCAAAAAATCTGAAATTCAGCCCAAAAAGCAAGGGACCCCCAGGAGACCTGGCAAACAAAGGACCCTGCTTAGCTTCAGAACCCAGCCCGGCACCCAGTGTGGACCCAGCGCCTCCCAGTATGAACCCAGTATGGGCCCAGTAGAGGCCCCAGCGCTCCCCAGCATAAACCAGTATACACACCGTTCAGGTTACCCATCCAGGCTGTGACGGGCTGATCCTGTAGCTTCAGAACCCAGCCCGGCACCCAGTGTGGACCCTGCCCTGTCCCCGTCAGTCACCCTGGGGCCCCCCCCAGCCGCCCCTGACCCGCGCCCCAGCCCGGCTCCCCCACCCCTAACGCCGCCGCACATCGCCGCCTTGTGGGCACAGCGCGGTACTGCAGGCAGCCCGAGGCGGCGCCCTGCAGTTGCCGCCCTGGGGGCATGCGGCTGCAGGCGCCCGCCAGCGGGCTCCATTGCTGATGCCCACCTAACCCCCCCCGCCCGGGGTTCGTGACTGCGGGTGTTCGTGGCCCCCTCTGGTTTTAAAGGGTTTGGGAGTTATTTAAAGGTGATTTTGGGGTTTTTGCATAATTTGGGGCTTTTGGTTTTGGGGGTTTTGGTTTTTTAGGAGGTCTTATATGGGATTTTGCGGTTTTAAACATTTTTAAGGGTTTTGGGAGTAATTTTGGAGTTTTAAAGCGCTTTGCGATTTTGAATTTTGGGGATTTTGGGGGATTTATTGGGAATTTTCGGGATTTTATTTTTGGGATTTTTGATTTGAGGATTTTTGGAATTTTGGGTTTTTTTTGGTATTTAAGGAGATTTAAGAGGGATTTTGGGGGATTCAAAAGGAGATTTTTGGGGATTTTGAGGTTCTTGGGATTTAGAGGATTTGGGGATTTTGGGGGATTATAAGTGGACTTTCAGTCTCAAAATTTCCACGTTCTGCCAAAAAATCAGTATGAACCAGTATGGGCCCAGTACAGGCCCCAGCGCTCCCCAGCATAAACCAGTATCACACACCGTTCCAGGTTACCCATCCAGGCTGTGACCAGGGCTGATCCTGCTTAGCTTCAGAACCCAGCCCGGCACCCAGTGTGGACCCTGCCCTGTCCCCGTCAGTCACCCTGGGGCCCGCCCCAGCCCCGCCCCTGACCCGCGCCCCAGCCCCGGCTCCCCCCCACCCCTAACGCCGCCCGCACATCGCCGCCTTGTGGGCACAGCGCGGTACTGCAGGCAGCCCCGAGGCGGCGCCCCTGCAGTGCTGCCGCCCTGTGGGCATAGCGCGGTACTGCAGGCGCCCGCCAGCTGGGCTCCATTGCTGATGCCCACCTAACCCCGCGCCCCGGGGTTCGTGACTGCCGGGGATGTTACGTGGCCCCCCTCTGGTTTTTAAAGGGTTTGGGAGTTATTTAAAGGTGATTTTTGGGGTTTTTTGCATAATTTTGGGGCTTTCTGGTTTTTTGGGGGTTTTTTGGTTTTTTTTTAGGAGGTCTTATATGGGATTTTTGCGGTTTTTAAACATATTTTTAAAGGGGTTTTTGGGAGTAATTTTGGAGTTTTTAAAGCGGCTTTGCGATTTTTTGGGGAATTTCTGGGGATTTTTGGGGGATTTATCGGGGAATTTTCGGGGATTTTTTTTGATTTTTTGGGGATGTATTTGGGATTTTTTTGGGATTTTGGGGGGATTTTTTGGGAATTTTTGGGATTTTTTTTTTTTTTTTTTTTCGTATTTAAAGGAGATTTAAGAGGGATTTTGGGGGATTCAAAGGAGATTTTTGGGGGATTTTTGAGGTTCTTGGGGGGGATTTAAGGGAGGATTTGGGGATTTTTGGGGGGATTTATGGGTGGACTTTCAGTCTCAAAAATTTCCACGTTCTGCCAAAAAATTTGGAAATTCAGCCCGCAAAAAAACCTAAATCCAGACAAAAACATGTCAAATTCAGCCCCAAAAAAATGGTGGGGCCCCGGGGCCGCTCTATCCATTCCCCCTCTCCCCCGCCCCGTCTCGGTGGTTTCTTCCGGCCGCTCTCTCCATCCCGCCCCGTCTCGCTGGTTTCTTCCGGCCTCTCTCTCCATCCCGCCCCGTCTCGGTGGTTTATTTCCGGCCTCTTGTGAGAGTCCGTCTAGAGCCTGTATTGACCAACGACCATCGGAAGAAAAGAAGACCCCTGAACTACGGCTTTTGGACTGTGGCTAGCCTGAGTGGGGTGCGGCTTTCGAATGGCCAGGATATGTTCTCATGGTAACCAGTCATAAGATTGGTATTGTGTTCACTGGACGATGGAAGAAACAATGAGACCCCCGAACATGGGTCCTGCTGACCCTGATAATTGGTCACGCACTGCTCCACTACTTCTGGACTTCTCCTCCTGGTCATATCGCTTCTCCATGAACAATGGTTCTAAGCCTCCCCACCTTCTGGCTAAAGGCCACTCGCTTTGGAAAGAACTATAAAAACCATCCCCGGACCGAAGACCCCTGAGATCTCCCCAGCAGCACCGGACGGCCTATTGGCGGGTTCCACGAGGGCTCTTCCGGCTGTTTGGTAGCTATTTTCATATAACCCCCTCCTCATCTCTCCCCCTTTTTCCTTCTTCTCTCTCTCTCCCCTCCCCCATTCTTTTCCTATCGCATACACTGATGTGGCACAAATAAAGTGCATCTTTGCAAAAGTAACTGATATTGTCCCTTTGTGTGTCTTTTGCACGCTGAGATTCTAAAAGAACCTTCACGACCCCCGCCCTAATTAGGCGGACCGTGACATTTCTGGCGTAGTCGGCTGTTGATTCCCGATACTGGGGGAGTTGCGGTACTCTGTGCACTTTGTAACAGGGGAAGTTCCGTGCCATTTCAGCCGCACCTATCCTGTCAGCAAAAGCTGAACAGTGCTAGAAAGCAAGGGAGGTGGCATTGGTTCTTTCCGCAATCTGCACACAGACCCAGGTGTAACCAACTCCGTTTCAGTTATCGGAGAATTCTTTGAAAATTGTCTCAGTTGTGCAAAAGATGGGACTTGTGTTTTTTGTGAGTTGCTGTATTTGACTTCTTGGGAAGAGCGAAGAGACAAAGTGTAGTTTAGTGAAGTTAGGACCTCCCAAGGAAGTGTGTGTGTGTCTCTTCACCCACTCAGGGAAGAGAGGGGAGCTGACTCAGCAGGGTGCTGAGTGTGTAACTAAGTTCTGAACTCCCTGAAGTGGCATTTTCCCCTCGCAAAAATGCCTGAAAAGAATAAAGCTGCATTTTACGCTTTGTTAGCTCAACATAATGTCAAACCCTCCAAAGCAGAAGAAGAATGGGCTAACAGTAATTGGTTTAATTTAGAAAATGTGATTGATAGGATACTTTTTTTGCAACATGAATCAAAATTCAAACTGGGCAGAAATAAGACCATTCTCTGTTCAGTTTTGGGGGCCTGCCTCACAGCAGCTGTAGAAACTCGCTTTATGCGAAACAGTGAAGAAATAGCAATTATTAATTCTCTGCAAAATTTAGTGGAAGCCTTGCAAAAACAATTGGAGCACGGAGCAAATTACGCAGAAATCTTGCAAAAACAAGTAGATCAAAATTTAAATTACACAGAAATCTTGCAAAAACAATTAGATCAAGAAGCAAATTATATAAAAATCTTGCAAAAACAATTAGATGAAGAAAGGAATGAAAATAATGCTTTGAGAAATGAAAATCATGCTCTGAGAGATGAGATTCATTCTTTAAAATATGAAAATAACTCTCTAAGATGTAGCCTAAAACAAGAACACGGTAACATTTTAAAACACACTTTTCCACCAAAAGAAATGGAGGATAACCAAGTTAATCAATTATATCCTCAAAAGGAACTAACTCTGAAAAATAGTGGGGAATATTGTTGCCCTAGCTTGAAACTTTTGGTTAAGTCAGAACACAATTGTAGCAATGATGAGAATTTTAACCCACAAATAACCACTACAAAAATCCAGTGCACTGCTACTGAATTATCAGAACAAGTAGCTTGTAGATTCTGGGGACACAGAGTTTTCATTGCAGCACAAGTGAAACGTAACTTATGGTCCCCAACTCAGCGCACAGTTTATTCGGCAGCAGAGCTTAACCCCTTAAAAAGGGGAGACCTTGTAGCTTTAATTGGTAACCCTGATCAGCTTTTAAAAAACTTACAAAAAACTGCTTGCTTAAAAATTGTGCAGGGGATACAATTCACTGCTGGCTATAGATCACCTATGCAATTAGCTATAAATGTAAAACAATACCCTGTTCACTCTAGTGCCAAAGAAGAGACCAAACTGGTTATGCAGGATTTGGGATCCCCAGTTCAAAATCCCAAACCTGAAAATGTGGCTGTTAATCAATATATTGATAATATCCTTGTAGGAAAACCCAGTGCCCCCCCAATTTCACAGAGTTTGGCTATTATGCCAATGCAACTTTCTCCTCAGGTTCTGGGCATCCAGCCAAAGCATTCTTCTCAACTTGCAGGATTTGAGTCAAAACAACTTCAGAATCAGGGAAACTATAAATCACCATCTGTCTTAGGTGAGCAGAGAAACGGGGGTGATTGGTTGTTTTTGGAATTGCTCACCCAAAATCCTGAAAATGGACATTTATTAATAACAGCAATAGTTGGTCCTGAACAGGCAATTATTACTTTTGTAAGTGACTCTGCATTAACAAATTTAGCTGCCCAGAAATGTAGAGTTGTCACAATAAGAAAACAATACTTTGTGGTCAATGCCTTAAGACTCATCTACACTCACAGTCCTTTTACCTCTCCAATTAGGCCGGTTACATGTCCTATACCTATACAGCCAGAACACATGAATTGTTTTGCTCTCACAGGGGAACACATACCCAAACCTGACACTGTAGCCGTGTATCAACACAGATTGATAGGAGAAGGAGAAAAAAAGGAAGTGAGGGGTGTACAAGCACACCTAGAAAGCCTTGGTTTGCAGATTCCTTCAGAGAAAATACAGAAACCTTCACAGGAAGTCAAATTTTTGGGGATTTTCTGGAAGGGTGAAATGACATGTATCCCACCCGATACATTAACCTCTTTAGACCAGGTTAAAATGCCTGAATTCAAAAAGGAACTCCAAGAAAAAATAATCACCCATTTGGAAAGCCTTAACTTGCAAATTGCCTCAAGGAAAATTCAAAAACCTTCTCAGGAACTGAAGTTTTTGAAGACAGCCACTACTGGGACTGCCCCCCTTGACGGGGTGGCCCAGAAATCCTCAGTTAGGAAGTGGTATGCCCCGACTGAGCAGTACTGTAAAATCTTCAGGAACTGTAAAAATCTGGCAATATCAAAAACTGAGAACTTGAGTAGCAGCTACAACAAACCTGCCTTAGTAATTAAAATATTTTCTGCTTCCTCCCCCAGACAATCTTTGTTCACTAATGCTTTTGCTGAACAAATTATTGCTGGAGGACGGGGTGGCCCTTGGTTTGGGTCGCTGATGTTTGTTTGGAGTGTTTTTCAGCTCACAGTGCAGAGTGCCTCCCGTGTTTGCAATTACACCGACTCTTATGCTGCTTTTACAGGAGGTACAGAGCGGATTCCCTTTTGGGAGAATAATTGGGAAGTTAACAGAATTCCAGTCCATGCTACATGCTGCATAGCTCTATCATTTTAACTTACTGCCCCTCTGTGTGGCAGATTCTGTTGTGTTTACTTTTCACAGAATAACGCCGTGGAACATGAAGATTAATTGCTGAATCCCTCATCGAACCTGTATACCTGGATATGTTATGGCCCAGGACCTTACAGCTGTGTTTTATTTTGTGAGATTCAAAATCAAAATTGAACTGTTTTAGAATTTTCCCATAAAAAAAAAAAAAAAAAAAAAAAAAGAATTCAAATCCTGGTGAAACTTGGTAAATTTTACCTGTGACTCCAGCACAAACACAAACACAGCCTTTGTACTGATCATATGTAATGCTTTAGTATATTCAACATTCCCTATCATTGCATTAGGGCTGAACTATGACATCTGTAACTTTGAAATTTATCCAAATGAGATTTTTGAAACACTGATAGGGAATATAGGCAATGGGTATGCACATTTTAGAATTGTTTGTGATAATGCATATTTGGTAGTAAGTATTAAAAATCATTTAAATCTTCATATGTTTGTAACTTTACTGAAATTACAAGGTATAATTTTTACCTTTCATTATCTTTTACAGATCAGCAATCCTCTGCATTATGTACACAAATCAGCCACTGTTGACATCCCTAAGGTTATTAGCACAAGGCTAAATGTATGATTTAAAAGGGATAAAACATGATTTTGCATTTTTTAGTTTTGTTACATTTTGAATTATAATTTGAAAATTGCTTGTTTTAAAAATTGCTTATTTTTATTATATTGCATTATGAATATTGATAAAAAATGACTTTTTAGTTATTAAGATTGTTTATTTTAATTATGTTGCATTTTCTTTTAAATATTAATTTAAATTGTTTGTGGTTTGTTTTAGTTGTTTTGGGTAGTCACCTACTGCTACTGGCATCCTAAACAAATTGTGTCATCCTATTGTTGTGCTTTTGATTTTGGTTTTGATTAGTTTTGTTTTGTCAACTATTCTATACATCCAGAACTGGAGAATGGTAAAACGACTGACACGACTGGCATCAGCAATAGCAGCACACAATCTGATCACTATACCATCTGCCAGAAATACCCCTAAAGTTATTGACACCAGTCAAACTACACTAGCAGCAAGAGTTAGGCCACTAACACCAAACTAATCATAGAATTGATGTGATCAGTTTTAGAAATGTTAAGTTTTGATTAAAAAATTATTTTGGAAAAATAATTGTATTAATTATAAAAAAACATAAGATGATCAATATTGATTTGTTTTGATTTTTATTAATTGTATTAATTAAATTGTATTAATTGTATTAATTGTTTAAATTGTAATTGTTTGAAAGTTATTTTATTGATTTGTTGTAATTGCTTGAATTATTTGAAAAACCTATCTGATCAATTTGATTGATTGTTTAAATTGTAACCAAAATGATTATGAAGAATTGTTCTCTAATCAATTTGCTGTGATTATTTTATCCCTTCTCCCTTTTTCCTTTCTTTCTCTTTTCCCCCTTTTTCCTGCCCCTGTTTCCCGGGTTAGCTACCGACTCGGATGAGCCCCGAAGACGACGTGACTACATCATGCGACTGGAGTTCTTCAGCGACGTTCGTTGGTCACGGGGTGATGTGAGAGTCCGTCTAGAGCCTGTATTGACCAACGACCATCGGAAGAAAAGAAGACCCCTGAACTACGGCTTTTGGACTGTGGCTAGCCTGAGTGGGGTGCGGCTTTCGAATGGCCAGGATATGTTCTCATGGTAACCAGTCATAAGATTGGTATTGTGTTCACTGGACGATGGAAGAAACAATGAGACCCCCGAACATGGGTCCTGCTGACCCTGATAATTGGTCACGCACTGCTCCACTACTTCTGGACTTCTCCTCCTGGTCATATCGCTTCTCCATGAACAATGGTTCTAAGCCTCCCCACCTTCTGGCTAAAGGCCACTCGCTTTGGAAAGAACTATAAAAACCATCCCCGGACCGAAGACCCCTGAGATCTCCCCAGCAGCACCGGACGGCCTATTGGCGGGTTCCACGAGGGCTCTTCCGGCTGTTTGGTAGCTATTTTCATATAACCCCCTCCTCATCTCTCCCCCTTTTTCCTTCTTCTCTCTCTCTCCCCTCCCCCATTCTTTTCCTATCGCATACACTGATGTGGCACAAATAAAGTGCATCTTTGCAAAAGTAACTGATATTGTCCCTTTGTGTGTCTTTTGCACGCTGAGATTCTAAAAGAACCTTCACGACCCCCGCCCTAATTAGGCGGACCGTGACACCTCTCTATCCATCCCTCCCCTCTCGCTGGTTTCTTCCGGCCTCTCTATCCATCCCGCTCCCTCTCGGTGGTTTTTTCCGGCCGCTCTATCAATCGCGCCGCGTCTCGCTGGTTTCTTCCGGCCTCTCTCTCCATCCCGCCCCGTCTCGGTGGTTTATTTCCGGCCTCTCTATCCATCCCTCCCCTCTCGCTGGTTTCTTCCGGCCGCTCTATCCATCCCGCTCCCTCTCGGTGGTTTTTTCCGGCCGCTCTATCAATCGCGCCGCGTCTCGCTGGTTTCTTCCGGCCGCTCTATCCATCCCGCTCGTCTCGGTGGTTTTTTCCGACCGCTCTATCCATCCCGCCCCTCTCGGTGGTTTCTCGTGGCCGCTCTATCCATCCCGCCCCAAAATTCAGCCAAAAAACCCAAATTAAGCCCCAAAATAATCTCAAATTGAGGGGAAAAAATTCCCAAAAGTCAGCCCCAAAAAAATCCCAAATCCAGCCCAAGGAAAATTCTAAAATTCAGCCCAAAAAAATCTGAAATTCAGCCCAGAAAAGCAAGGGACCCCCAGGAGACCTGGCAAACAAAGGACCCTGCTTAGCTTCAGAACCCAGCCCGGCACCCAGTGTGGACCCAGCGCCTCCCAGTATGAACCAGTATGGGCCCAGTACAGGCCCCAGCGCTCCCCAGCATAAACCAGTATCACACACCGTTCCAGGTTACCCATCCAGGCTGTGACCAGGGCTGATCCTGCTTAGCTTCAGAACCCAGCCCGGCACCCAGTGTGGACCCTGCCCTGTCCCCGTCAGTCACCCTGGGGCCCGCCCCCAGCCCCCCCCTGACCCCGCGCCCCAGCCCCGGCTCCCCCCACCCCTAACGCCGCCCGCACATCGCCGCCTTGTGGGCTCCCCCAGGCAGCCCCGAGGCGCGCGCCCTGCAGTGCTGCCGCCCTGTGGGCATAGCGCGGTACTGCAGGCGCCCGCCAGCTGGGCTCCATTGCTGATGCCCACCTAACCCCGCGCCCCGGGGTTCGTGACTGCCGGGGATGTTACGTGGCCCCCCTCTGGTTTTTAAAGGGTTTGGGAGTTATTTAAAGGTGATTTTTGGAGTTTTTGCATAATTTTGGGGCTTTCTGGTTTTTTGGGGTTTTGGTTTTTTTTAGGAGGTCTTATATGGGATTTTTGCGGTTTTTAAACATATTTTTAAAGGGGTTTTTGGGAGTAATTTTGGAGTTTTTAAAGCGGCTTTGCGATTTTTTGGGGAATTTCTGGGGATTTTTGGGGGATTTATCGGGGAATTTTCGGGGATTTTTTTGATTTTTTGGGATGTATTTGGGATTTTTTGGGATTTTGGGGGATTTTTGGGAATTTTGGGATTTTTTTTTTTTTTTTCGTATTTAAAGGAGATTTAAGAGGGATTTTGGGGGATTCAAAGGAGATTTTTGGGATTTTTGAGGTTCTTGGGGGATTTAAGGGAGGATTTGGGGATTTTGGGGGGATTTATGGGTGGACTTTCAGTCTCAAAAATTTCCACGTTCTGCCAAAAATTTGGAAATTCAGCCCGCAAAAAACCTAAATCCAGCCAAAAACATGTCAAATTCAGCCCCAAAAAAATGGTGGGGCCCCGGGGCCGCTCTATCCATTCCCCCCCTCTCCCCCGCCCCGTCTCGGTGGTTTCTTCCGGCCGCTCTCTCCATCCCGCCCCGTCTCGCTGGTTTCTTCCGGCCTCTCTCTCCATCCCGCCCCGTCTCGGTGGTTTATTTCCGGCCTCTCTATCCATCCCTCCCCTCTCGCTGGTTTCTTCCGGCCGCTCTATCCATCCCGCTCCCTCTCGGTGGTTTCTTCCGGCCGCTCTATCAATCGCGCCGCGTCTCGCTGGTTTCTTCCGGCCTCTCTCTCCATCCGGCCCCGTCTCGGTGGTTTATTTCCGGCCTCTCTATCCATCCCTCCCCTCTCGCTGGTTTCTTCCGGCCGCTCTATCCATCCCGCTCCCTCTCGGTGGTTTTTTTCCGGCCGCTCTATCAATCGCGCCGCGTCTCGCTGGTTTCTTCCGGCCGCTCTATCCATCCCGCTCGTCTCGGTGGTTTTTTTCCGACCGCTCTATCCATCCCGCCCCTCTCGGTGGTTTCTCGTGGCCGCTCTATCCATCCCGCCCCAAAATTCAGCCAAAAAACCCAAATTAAGCCCCAAAATAATCTCAAATTGAGGGGAAAAAATTCCCAAAAGTCAGCCCCAAAAAAATCCCAAATCCAGCCCAAGGAAAATTCTAAAATTCAGCCCAAAAAAATCTGAAATTCAGCCCAGAAAAGCAAGGGACCCCCAGGAGACCTGGCAAACAAAGGACCCTGCTTAGCTTCAGAACCCAGCCCGGCACCCAGTGTGGACCCAGCGCCTCCCAGTATGAACCAGTATGGGCCCAGTACAGGCCCCAGCGCTCCCCAGCATAAACCAGTATCACACACCGTTCCAGGTTACCCATCCAGGCTGTGACCAGGGCTGATCCTGCTTAGCTTCAGAACCCAGCCCGGCACCCAGTGTGGACCCTGCCCTGTCCCCGTCAGTCACCCTGGGGCCCGCCCCCAGCCCCGCCCCTGACCCGCGCCCCAGCCCCGGCTCCCCCCCACCCCTAACGCCGCCCGCACATCGCCGCCTTGTGGGCTGGCGCGGTACTGCAGGCAGCCCCGGCGGCGCCCTGCAGTGCTGCCGCCCTGTGGGCATAGCGCGGTACTGCAGGCGCCCGCCAGCTGGGCTCCATTGCTGATGCCCACCTAACCCCGCGCCCCGGGGTTCGTGACTGCCGGGGATGTTACGTGGCCCCCCTCTGGTTTTTAAAGGGTTTGGGAGTTATTTAAAGGTGATTTTGGGGTTTTTGCATAATTTTGGGGCTTTCTGGTTTTTTTGGGGTTTTGGTTTTTTTTTAGGAGGTCTTATATGGGATTTTTGCGGTTTTTAAACATATTTTTAAAGGGGTTTTGGGAGTAATTTTGGAGTTTTTAAAGCGGCTTTGCGATTTTTGGGGAATTTCTGGGGATTTTGGGGGGATTTATCGGGGAATTTTCGGGGATTTTTTTTGATTTTTGGGGATGTATTTGGGATTTTTTGGGATTTTGGGGGATTTTTGGGAATTTTTGGGATTTTTTTTTTTTTTTTTTCGGTATTTAAAGGAGATTTAAGAGGGATTTTGGGGGATTCAAAGGAGATTTT